>OZ037783.1:0-25000 GCA_964035525.1 Porites cylindrica | reverse complement strand
GTTTCCTCACACCAGTCTGTATAACGAACAGTTTAACAGCTCTTCAATGAAATGAATTCAAACACATTGTATTGCAGGTAAGCTTCTTACCGTTAACGTTAAATACTCCATCTTTTCAAAAAGTTCCATTTTAGTTTCTCGAGACATGTTCATGTTCTAAACGTTGGAGAAATGAAAAAAAAAAAAAGGAAGACAAAATGAGCCTGCACCTTTGAAATTGAAGAACCAGACAGGCGTTCCCTATTTATTGCAACAAAAAATAGTTACTTCTTCTTGTCTAGTAAATTCACACAGTAATCTACTGAGTTCTTCTCTTGGTTGCTTACTTGTTGTTGCAGCCTGTCTAATTTCCTTGTGCTTGAAACAAGCCGTTTTTCAATCTCGCCCAGAGTTTCATTCTGTTTATCTCTGAAATAAAATTAATAAAAAAAGACATTTAAAATTAATGTTACCTTGTGTAAGGACATAAGTACTACCTCAATTGTCTGGCTGATCAACGTTCTGACCAACTTACCAACTGTCAGACTGACTTTCATCAAACTACACTTTAACTATGTTAGTGGTTGAGAGACATGGGAACTAATTAGTCAGAAATTAATATTCTGACGGTACGGTTTAGGGAGGTGCGTTGGTGTTCCTGGGAAAGTATCAGACTATTTATGATTTTGGCGCAGGATTTGTGCCATTCTACGTCTGCTCAGTCGTTCTGATAGTTTTCGTTTTCGATTTCCCCTTTCTCTAGTCGATTTGATAGTTTCACCGTGTCCGTTGTAAAAAGAGGTACATGATTTCATCTCTGCTTCTTTGACTGAAAATAACAAAGGCGTTATTGGAGTAATTCTCAAAGCAAGTGGCCGATTCCACTGAGGAAATCAAAAGATCTAGCGCTGACGCTAATGACGAACAACTACCCGAGATCAAGAAGATCCGACGCGAGGAGACGAAGTCCTTTAAGAGAAAAGGAAACGAGATTCAGTACACATTCAATGTTAAGCTTCAGGATAGTCTAGTCGAAGTGAAATCCAACCTCGAGTAAAACGTGGATTTGGTACGTCTCAAACTAGATATTTTCACTTTACAGTTTTGTCCTTGGGACAGTACAGCAATATTCATATTTTTCTGTCATTTAACGGTTCCCTCTTAAAACAATGCATCCTTTTCGAAATTTTCGTGCAGTTCTCCTTCCCCCACTCTATACAAAGTTGAAACTGGGAAAAAATTCTGGAAACACGTGTACTGTCGCAATTTGTAATAATCATCGAACTTTGTAATACCTGTCGCAATTTGTAATAAATCCATCGCACTTTGTAATACCTGTCGCAATTTGTAATAAACCGTGTCGCACTTTGTAATAAAAAAGCTGTCGCAATTTGTAACAACTGTCCATCGCACTTTGTAATAAACTAAGCTGTCGCAATTTGTAATAATTCCATCGCACTTTGTAATAACTTTTTGAGAGTAATTAAACTTACTTCGTCAGCATTAATATAACGCCAAGATAAGCATGGTACTTCATAAACAAAGATTGAGATGACGTCTGCTAGCACGTAACATCTCCGCTCATTCAAACATTTAACTTTATTCACAGTCCTAAACATTTTTTTAGGTTAATGTTGATTAGTTATCTGACTTACGAAATGCTGTATTCTTGAACCTTGCTATTGTACTAGGTGGCTTGCATTCAATGGTTACCCGGCGGGTGTACTTCCTTATATGGCCAATACGGGGATGTGCCTCTGGACAGAGCATTGCCAGAGTAGAGGATCTAGACAGAGCTAGACACACAAGACACAAACAAGCCATTATTAAAAAGCATTTAATTTCCGCTAATCGTAACATCCATCCTACATTATCGAATAAGGACACCATGAGAGTTCAAGCTTTTCTTGTTAGATCTTATAACAGGTTGACACAACACGTGGTACACCGTTCTTGTCTAACGAGCAATCTTAAAGAAGTAATAGTGGCTTCCATATTTTGGCCAACTTAATCAAACGAGGCCTGGAAAGATTCAAAATGTTTACTGCAAATAAAAAAAACGTCACCAGTGGCAAACCTTTGAACCACAACAGAAACCTAAACACAAAATCCAATTAGTCGCTGGCCAATACCTTCGTATGTACCTGTTTTTATAACACTCACTTGGGGTATTACACTGAGCCGGCTGGGCATTTGGTCCATTATTCTCACTTTATTTGGTCCCATATAGGAACAAAAGGAGTACTCATTGCATCTTAAAACAATTGTTTTCTGTAAGGAGTCCTCTAAAGCAGATACCATGGGGATGGTAAAAAATTATCGTTCCCTGCGTATATACAACTCGTAAGACCTTGCAATTCTTCCGAGCGTGTTCTGGATTACTGTTTTTCTACAAAATGGAAAGGATGGAATAAACCATCCATTACTACTTGAGTTATCCTATCTAAGGATCAAAGCAAAGACACAAGGCCAACAACGTAAAAACTGATACCCTATTAAAGGCTCGAGATCCTCAAAAACCATACTCTATCAAGCGGTACGTATACTTACCTATCTACAGCCCATCCATATATGGAATTATTCCCCCCCCCCCCCCCACCGGAGACTTCACTTGTCACGTGGCAAGTAAACATGGATTTGGACGACGAATGCCAGGTCATTCATGAATTTTCTGTTGTTAAATGTTGCCTTTCTTATTAAAATATTTTTGAATTTAAACGTGATTCATATCTTTTTGGTGATATGTCACAGGAAGTTTCACGTCTTTCATAAAAGCGTTTCTAGTTAGTCGCGTGATTAATCAAGGCAGAAAAATTTCAATCTCGTTCCCAGGGTTCTCTCTTACCCGCCCGAGAACCCTGGGAACGAGGGTGGAAAAATTTTTAGCGGAAGACATGCATGTTTGACCAAAAAAAATGTTATGGACGTGTTACATGCTAGCAGACGTCATCATCTTTGTTTATGAAGTACCATACATATTTTGGCATTATATTACTTAATGTTGACGAAGTAAGTTGAATCACTCTCAAAAAATTATTACAAAGTGCGATGGAATTATTACAAATTGCGACACCTTTTTTATTACAAAGTGCGACACGGTTTATTACAAATTGCGATGGATTTATTACAAATTGCGACAGGTATTACAAAGTGCGATGATTATTACAAATTGCGACAGTACATACACGCATCCAACATCGTTTGTGGGGTGAGGGGAGGGGTTGGACCTGTGTGGATTGGAAAACGACCAAAAAATGCAAAGTGTCCCAAGAGTTTTGTCCATGATTGTAGTCTGGTTTGTCACCGAAATTGGTCCATTGAGGAGTGTTGCAAGTCTTCCACTTGGAGGGAGCTGGATGGGATTCAGTTTGCTCTTCAGTTCTTCGAGAATTATTTAACAGGCCAAAGAGTATGCTGAAACACCGACAATCAGAAATTTGTTATAATTAATTAGGTCGGTACAATGGTTAACGATCTACAGGATATAGCTTTGAAAGTGTTTCTTCTGGTCTTCCGGTGGCCAAATTCAACTGCATATTTTCTGGATGCCTCGACAACAGAATTCTAAAGCGGGTTTTTTGCAGCAAGATAATTGATTTTTACGACCATTCTGTATACAGAGCATGTTGCCCTATACCTCCAGTACTTGTTGGACGCAACTCGTTCTCATTCTGCTGTGGACTCGGCCATTTATAGAATCTAATGGGCGCATAAATTGGCTGGCATTCCTCCGCCAACTGATAGCCCTACCCCCCTGAGCTGTACGTAATGCCGTCAAGCGGTTAACTGGAACTAGTTTGTTAAACAAACAAAACCCTGTTTCACCTGATATGTTAAGAAAGCTTATGAAAGCTTCGAATTTGGATAACCTCCTTGAATAGAGAAATGCTTATTTTTCTTCTGGCGTTTGCGGGTTTTTCAAAAGTGATAAAGTTGTCCAAATTTAGTATGGAAACATTGTTTTTCATGCTGTTTATGTCGCTATTAAAGTTGATAGAAGTAAGACCGATCAACTTAGGAAATGTAACGAAGTAGTTATTTCCCTTAATTTTTTCCAAAAGAAACTTGTGGAGCTTTTTCCAAAAAATCACTTTAGTGAATGCTTTTTTAATAGCAAATCCATCTGAACATAGACTTGTGCCAAATAAGTTGCAGAAAGAGAAATTCTCTATGTCAAAAAAGATGTGGGGAACAATAAGAAAAAGAAAAAACAAACCTCGACGGACTTTTATGGAATTCATCTTCATCCTTGGTAAATAAATCAGTGGAGTCAGAATATGTAATTTCTGACGATTGAGAGACATGGGAACGAATTAGTCAGAAATTACATTCGACTCCCGATAACTCGAACGCTCGCTAACTCGAACCTCGTGCTAACTCGAACCAAAACCGATTTCCTCTGAATTTCCGTTATACATTTACTGCAATTTTACCCTCGATAACTCGAACTCCCGCTAACTTGAACCAATTTTCGTTTCCCCTCAGGGCATTTTCTATATAATTTTACTCTCGATAACTCGAACCATGTTTTGGGCCCTTAAAAAGTCGGGAAAAAAGCCGTCTACTGGCGTCCGAAACATTGAATTTTGGATTTCCTATTGACGTGTTGTAGGATTATAGTTTACTAATGGAGGCTGATGTTGATTGTCACAGGCTAACGTGAAGCAGCTTTACTTCTCAAAATAGTAAAACGCATGCTCCATTTAGGCTATGTTTTGTTACCTCACGTTCTGATTTATAATCTAGAAGTATCTTTTAATTTTCACGTGACATTTCTACAATTAAATGTGATTAAAATGTTCACTGTGCAGTAAAAACTGTTTTTTACTTTACCTTCAGCTATTTTCTTCGAGTTCCCGATAACTCGAACTGTTTTCGATTTCCCTTGAAGGTTCGAGTTATCGGGAGTCGACTGTAATATTCTGACGGCACGCTTTAGAGGCGCGTTGGTGTTCTTTAAGCCCGTTCTACGTCAGCTCAGTCGTTCTGATAATTTTTCTTTTGTATATTTTATTTTGTTACGAGTTTAGATCTGTATGTTTTGGAATAACGTTTCTTATTTCGTGATTTACTTTATGAATTTAGGCATTGAGATCCGCATCCTATGCCATTAGTGTAATTTTAGAGTAGTCTATGTAACATTAATGTACTGTATTTTGCTTGATCGCCGGGATTTTACGTGCCATTACCATAGCATTAGTCCCTACTTCTTCCCTCCCTATTTCCACTGCCTGTCAGTGTGATGGATGCCTGGAAGCCTTGTCAGGCACCAGTGAAGTCCATGCACATCCCAGGCACCCAACCTTCATTTAGTGGTGCAGTCCCTAACATACATTTCTTCCTGAAATAGCCTCAGCTTCACTTTATGTAAATGATCAGTCCCAACTGGTGTCTTTGCGCTTGCCCCTGGGCTTAAAAATGATCTCCTCTGGCTCTAAATTGAAATGACAGAAAGAGAATTTCACTGTAACTGTGTAGATTAAAGGATGGACGAAACCTTTCCATGAAAGAGCCCAGCAAGCTCGACTTGATGATGACTCTGATGAGAGTGAAACAGCATATACAAGACGACTGTGAGAACAATAATCACAATACATCTGTGTAATGTTTTAGTCCCAAACTTATATTATAGTCTATAGTATACTATGGTATACTATAGTATAGTTTATTTGTGCTTGTCTTTTTTTATCAGCTAGAAATGCTTTGTATTTGGATGAACTACGAATGATGGAATCCGGGCCAAAGGATTTTAGGAGTAAAAACAGTCATACATGTCTTCATTGGAAGAGTTCTGTAACAGGTCAATTGCATAATTTAACCTGAATAAACCCTGTATCCCAGCTGTTATCCTTTTAGAATTTTTGCTTAACAATAGGTTGTCAATCTCTACTGAATAATAAAGACCTTTTTAAGGCTCAACCAAAATATGCTAATTTGTTTACACCGATTAACTTCCTGCTAAGAGGTATGCACATGTATAATCTGCGAGCCAGTGAGTCGTACGAGTTATGCAAGTAAATACTGGAAATTTACTGATTTAGTTTAAGCACTCATTTTACCGAAAGGGATTTAGCACTCATTTTAGGGGCTTGGGTTAAGTGCTGTTTAGTGTTAAAGACTTATTTACAACGGTAAGCTTACAGTTACAGTGGCGTAGCCAGGGGAGGGTTCCAGTGGTTCCGGAACCCAACTCCCCCTCTTTATGCTACGGCACCTGCTATAATTTCAAAAAGACTGCGATTTTAGCTGTTACAGAAAATGGAAAGAAAATCAATTAAAAAAAGTATTACATTCTATTTCAAGGATTACATATGAATACTATGAGGAAGAACGTACGGGGCACCTGTGTATACAAGCCTGGAATTTCAGTGCATTTGCTGGTCTCGATCGATCGCTTTCAGTTGCGTGTGATAATGGTTCGACTATGCGAGGGTTTAATACAATCTCGGTAGCGGCAGAAGGACAGTGTAAGTGGTCATAAAAGTGAGAAGGTAGAATGAAATCAGTGTTGATGTTTGCAAATCAGTGCGAGGAAATTGTCTCAAACTGGGACAATAACGCTCACTGTCTAAAACATGCAGTATGCAATTATGCAATTATGAATTTCTCATATGCCATCCGGGTTACCGTGATGCAGTGCCCTTTCCCTTACATAAACAGTCCGGAATATCCCTAAATTTAAGGACAAGGCCAACTGGTCACGCGACACTTTTCAACCAATGAGAAGGCGCGCTTGTGTTTATCAACAGGTGCCTACATTAAGAGACAATGAGAGAATCATGAATTCACCTGCTAAGACATTTCAATCAGCAAGCGTTACAGTGCCCAACCCAGTGTTCTCAGGAACCGAGCATACAGTTTATGTTGATGAAGCTGGAACAGGTAAACATACAGAGCAACTGAATAACGCAAAGGACACTGAAGCATTGAGAAATCCACCTGTAAATCTATCAGTGCTAAATTTATCACAACAAGTACAGACACCATTAACAACCCACTTTAACACCAAAGAGTACTCACAATGGCTAACTCAGGTACCCTTGTCCCACACCACTGGTGCAGTCTCAGCAGAATGTTATATGCGAGAACCAGTATCGGTGACACCAGATAGCAGAGCAGAGATAGTACAAGCACTGCGTCAAGTTGTTTCTGCCCCAAGGATTGAGTACATGAGATTCGATGGAGACCCCATAAAGTATGTCTCGTTCATGCACAATTCTGAAACCTGCTTAGAGAAAGATAACCCCGACAACTGCAGGAGATTACAGCTATTAATCCAACACTGTTATGGCAAGCCAAGGGATGCCATTGAAAGTTGTGTATCTATAAGACGCAGCGCGTAAGCTGCTCTCTGCTTAGGAAGGGGGGCGACTAGAGGCTGTTCTGGTTCTTCATCTCCATCATCCTCCTGCTGGTCATCATCAGATGATATGCTTATTACGACGGGAGGCGGTAGTTTGGGCGGTGTGGTTGCTGCAGGCAACGGTTCAGAATGATCAGATTCTTCCTGGTCGCTAGAACTGGACGCCGACTCGGAACTAGACTCCGAAGACTGTGTCGAGGAGCGGGAGCTGTCATCGGTACGCGCTCTCTTGATCTCGGGAGGACAGTCATCGCTATCGCTACTCTGCTCGTTCGGTTGCTGCGCATCACCGTCGTGCCTGAATCGATTGCCCGGAGAAAGAGGTCTCGCGATCGAGCAGTAAATGTAGCTTTGATCGTCATCTCTGTCGTCGTTATCAGACCCAGACGTCAGGTCATATTCCACGACAGTCACGCGCTTACCAAATTCCATCTTCAAAAACTGTGCTACGTTCAACGCGCGCGTAGTTGCTTTCTATAACTGATGCTAAGTGACGCTAACACGAGTCGCGTCCCTTCAGCCCCCTCTAACAATAGCGAGTATCTTGGGGACTGACGCCTAATTACGACACCTCGGCGGATACGGACTAGTTAGGTCGGCAAAGGAGGAGGGATCAATACTATTGAAAAATAAATCAGACTGTTTTTGTTTTTTTTGTTTTCTAATTTTTTCACAAATGCGCTCAAGAACCAGTGTACCCTCTATGAAGAGAGAAAATGGGCTTAAACCGCCAGCCGTCAAAGTGCTAAAAATCTAACCGTCAGCCGTGCAAAATGCAATTGCTTTTTTTTTGACCGTCAACCGTCAAAAAGTTTCATGCCCATCTCAATCTTGCTTATTTTAGTATTTCAGCTGACCGTCATGGACTTGACTCCTGAAGAATCACGCTCCAAACTGCAAAACAGTTTCCGCGTTCTCAAAAACATTCCTTTTAGACATCACAAGACCCAGTTAGAACTTGCGTAACTTCGGAAACTATTTAGAAATATATAGCTTCAAGGCCAACATATTTTCAAAAACATACTAACTTTCACAGTCTTAACATACTAACAGTTAGTACAAATTTTGACCGCGCAAGGTAAGTTCCACCGGCTGATCAAAAATTAAATGCTTCGTTGTCGCAAAATTCATTCTTACTTGACGCCGACATGCGAAGAACGATACAGGGGCACTCAACGTCAATTTTCGGAAAATATCTGTTCGGAAGACGATTTGAGATCTAGAATTTTCCGATCAATTTTTGTAAAATTTCTTGCTTGCCTACCTCTCCTAGGATTTTCGAACGTCTAAAAATTGGTGTAATAGCCCGTTTTTACCGAATTTTTACCCTAAAAAGCTCACCTAGAATTTTCGGGAGCCTTTTTTCTCGCTGAAATTTTCGAAAAGGTAAGTTTTGATCCCTATGATTTTCGGATCTCGAGACTTTCAGCTAGGAACTAGGGGATAAAAATATGCCTATATCTACCGTTTAAATACTAAAATACGTTTAACAATGCTATATTGAAGTGGTTTTGAACTATATTCTCGTTGGGTCCCCCTGAAGATAGGGAAGCCTTGAACAATGCGAAACTTTTATCTTATCAGTCACCCCGATTTAATGATAAAAATGCCTTCGGGAAATAGAATATATGGTTACCCCAGTTTTCCAGCTGTACGCGTAAGAGAGATGAAGAAACGCGGTGTGTTGTTTTTTTTTCCGTGAATTGAAGGAAAAATTCATTCTTACTTGCAGCCGACATGCGGCGAAACATTGGGAACCCTTGATTTAAAAAATCTTAAACTACGCCAGTCTTATTTTCTTATTTTCTTGTCTTTGTTGTTGTTGCTGTTTTCTAAGTCCCTGGGTAACTGATCCCCCCTCCCCACCCCTCCCCAAAGTCACAAGGTGGTCAGAAACCTCAATCCATGCGTCATAAACAATGCGAAACTTTTATCGGTTACCCCAATTAAATGTTTGAAATGCTTTCAGGAAATATGTTTGGTTATCCCAGTTTTCCAGCTCTACGAGTAGGATATCTCAAGAAACGCGGTAGGTTGTATTTTCCGTGAATTGAACGAATAATTCATTCTCACTGCAAGCCGACGGGGTGGAATTTTCAGTTGATTAATTCCTTCGCATCCATGTTAACGAAAACACAAGGAGAGAACCATTAGTTCGAACAAATTGCTTTTAATTTGAGTGTTTTTAAACACAGTTTTTGTCTTACAAGTCACGTTGCCTCAAATGCAGGGAATCCCCCGTGCTGTCAATCATCCATTGTCATGGCGCAGAATCTGCGCGGAAACAATGGTGCCATTTTTGGAAACTTGTAGCTATGATGTAATGTGGGGAAGAAACGTGAATCATGGCGTACGCATCGTTTTGAAGTGAATAACTCATTAAACCTGACCTAATACAGCGCCGTTTTCGAATTCCTTATTACATAATTGTTCTTACGTGTTCATAGCTTCTCTCTTTTCTCTGTTAGCTTCCTAAAATTCGCTCGAGGGTCCTAACTTTGATCGTAAATATTACCTCATCGAGAAGGAAATAAACCCCTGTTAGTTTGATTAGTAATGATCTGTTTGGAGCTATGATGTAAACACTGTTATTTAAACACAGCCTAGCTGGGATCTTTAAATCATTCCCCATAACAACTTTTACTGTTAAGGTCATTCAAAGATGCCGAGAATAAAGCGTACAAAAACAGCGGCGGCGAATCCGGCAAGGAGTTCGGAGCTGATCGAAACGCAAGCTACGGAAAGTGGCAGCAGGTTGGTATTAAATGCCCTAAAAAACCTAGTAACTTTTCGCCCGGAAAACGCCAAGAATACTTTCGTAGAGTGGTCTGTTTTTTTGCCAAGGTGAAACACACGCAGTAAAATATTCACGCAGTAAAGTGTTCATTTGGAAAACTTTATTTTCGTTTCTTTTTTTCTGCATTGCACTTTGAACACTCCAGGATCCTATACACGCTTAATTTTTAATTCGTGTTCATAGTGAAAACTCTTTCACATTGCAGTTCCCGTGCTGCTGGCCCCGTTGAAGAAGATGACAGTCCAAACGAGGAAAGGTATATTAAATTTTATTTAGTGGGCACATATTAGATTCTATCTACTCCTCCAGAGTTACTTATTGGGACAGGGAATGTCTGGTTTCTTTCTTTCTTCCTAGCAAAGTTTTCAAAAATTCAGAGGAAAACACAATCATAGTTCCCCCCCCCCCACCTCTTTTCTTTTATATACTTGAATCATGGAAGGGGTGCCCCTTCTGCGTGGACACACCCGCTGGGAGTTGTTCAAGCAAAGCAGTAGTCTATAACACCAAATGACTGTGCAATTAAGTAAAATCCAGGAGTAATTGGACTTAGTTCCAGTGAGGGCGAGTCCTCAAGGTTCTAAATATTGCCACGAAAATTCACAGATCTAAAATATTTTTTTGTCAAATCGTAAGAATTAAAATGATGCCCTGAAAATTTGCAGCCAATTAATTTGGTTTCAGTGTTCGAGAAATATTGTAGCATAATAAAAATAGCAGTGAAACACTTTTTTACTATTATTTTTATTATCATGATTATCATTATTATTATTATTATTATTATTATTATTATTATTATTATTATTATAGCTCTGTTAATATCATCATAATCCATGCCTTAGTTATTCTCCAAAAAACGTGCTAATTGTGTATATATATATATCGATGGGGCTAAAATTGTCAGAGATAACTGAAATGGTTATGCTCTTTCAATATTCAAAAAGTTCATTTTATTTCTTCATGAGATAATGATGAGCCAATGCTAATGAGGCAAAAGATGTAAACAAGGATTCACCCATATTCAGAAATGACACCGAAGTAGCTTTTAAGCATTTCAATTCATGTTTTTTTTTCCTCTAGCGGTGACGACGACTCACTCATCGATGATCGAACACAACCCCAGGACCCACCAATGCTCCACGTAGCCTTGGACAACCAACGTGAAAACCAGCCATCCACAAGCCGAAATGTTGCACCGGTCATTATCATACCGTATTTCCCACTTGGCCTGGCAGTATCACCAGAAGAGAGAACGCAGTTTAACTTCAATTTGTTTCTGTATGACAGCTTGCGTTTGCCCAATGGGCTTTTTCCTGGTGATGCAGCTGGAGAAAAGGTATTTGAAGACCTGCAGACATGCAGAGATTATTGTTCACGCTATGTACAGAAAAGAGAGGAATGGTGTGGAAGAGAGCAGGTAGAGTCAGACCACTCGCAAGAAAGAAGAAATGAACTGTCCAAGGAGGATATGTTTCTAACCGCAGGAGAACCCTTGGATGTAACCCTGAAATATGGCAACGATGCATTCGACCGCAACTTGAAATTAGTACGCCTTGACCTCTTTGGGAATGTCATGATCTTGAATGCTCCCCACTGGAGCGATGTCGCTGCACAGTTCACACATGGTTTCCCTCGTCGTCTTATCATTGACAGCCATCGTGGAATCTTGCCTGGCAACATCACTGTGGCAGCACGCATTTCAAACCAAGCAATTCGAAGTTTGTCCCCAGGTAACTGAGAAGAAATGATAGTAATGAATATTAACCCTTTAAGTGCCAATAGTGACCAACATCAATTTTCTCCTAACCATATCCATAGATTGTCAAGTGCAGTCTAAGAGAATTAATAAAATGATCACAAAGAGAAAAATCTTTGATCTTTCATCAAATTCTCTCAACTAATTTCTTAAGGAAATGTATGGAGATCAGTCTGGAGAATTTGTATGTAGATATTGGTGCTTAAAGGATTAATAATACAGCACTATGATGAAAACATGTTTTAACAATTTTTTCTTCAAAAAAATCCTGGATGTAGCGTGGGTATAGTATTTCATTGTATTGCATGTCTTCAGCAATAGCCCTTCATGAGAACAAAATAATCACTTTGTACAAAAGGTAATCAGAGGCACTGCATTGAAAACACAAGACGTAATAACTGAGGTGAATTACTGAGGAATCCCAAGTTTGATTTTTCTTTGGTGCTAGCAGAGTTGTCATTATTACCTTTGACATTGACTCTCTTGCAGGTGACATAGCTGCTTTCACCTCCAAAAAAATGATGCAAGGTTTGGGATTGACCACAACAGAGCTGATGCTTGCACGAGCTATGGCAATCAGATATGCAGGAAAAAGAGACAAACCTGTGCGTCTAATTGACATGATGGCACGCTTTGGAGTTGACTTCCTCACCATAACGCCACTGGTATCAGAACAAGTACAAGGGCTCCGACAGGCAAGTTCTTCACACTGGAGGCGTATGCTAGCTTCTGCTTCAGACGACAACTACAGCAGTTCAGATGAATCGGAGCTTTCTGTTAGCTGGGATGCTGCAGACGAAAGAGAGCCACTTCCCTCACAAGGAACCGCGGAATACAGTTCATCCGTGACAAGACATGTAGAAAATCTGCTGCAGTGCTATGTGTCTGTGTCTAAGTCTACGCAGACAACAACTCAGGTAGGGTCTCTCATGTGATTAAGAGTAAATCAGTCCATATCCGATCCCTGGTAAACAGAATGGTTAGATATAGATGGTTTTCATAGTGACGTCATGAAATTGTAAGGTCAAAATAGCAAGGTTTTACGAATTTCTCATTTACACTAGGTTGAAGACAAACAAAAAGTAAATCGTTGTACAAGTTTCCATTCCTGTAGCGTGTTTCATTTCCAAAGTACAGCAATTTGAACTTCCGAGTTTTCACAGTCCGTGACACCAAAATAGGAATGCGGTCTCGTTGAAAAAAGTCTCTCCTCTTGATTTTCAGCTGTATAACCATTTCAAGTATTAGGTGCGTGAAACGTTTCGGCAAATAACTCAGAAACTTTGGGCCACAAAGACCTGAGACTTGGATAAATTGAAAAGTTTATACTGTACATAGTTTTTCTTAATTTTAATTAATTTATTAATTGATTTATTTTTTAAATTTATTTTAGTGTCCCCACTTAGTGGTTATATACCGCTATTACAGTTTTGACACTTTAATAAAGGTATCATCATCATCATCATCAAAAATTAGTCTTTTAAAACATTTCATTTTCTTGGCTTCTTCCACTGGACGGTTTCCAATTTATTTTTTTGTTGCGTGACAGTGAAGACGATCTATATCTTGTTAGTTCTCCAAAACAAAGGTCTTGGATGATGAAAATGATCGTAAAATTAGTGTATTATGGTTATAACAGGCACTGCAAGTTACAGCGGAAGCAACACGCAGAGCCAGTGGCAGTTCTGGGATGGTACGAAAAAGAAAGCAGAAAACTCCCAGACGTGTTGTACCCAGGACTGGAGAATCCCAGGTTCCTGTGGAAGCACCAACTTCCGACAACCAAAGACAGAGGGATGAAGAACCACGGCCGCAAGCACCAACCAGCCCCCGCGAGCGTCTGCTAGCACTACCAGGAATTGTAGCAACACGTATCCCCAACACTGAGTCATTGAACAGGCTTCAAAAGTTCCTGCGGGAGAACCAACCTTGCAAGCCACAGCAGGTGAACTAAAATTAAAAAACATTAAAAAACTGCACATTGATTGACAAAATGATTTGATAGGTGCTAACTTCAAAAATATTAGATTGGCATTTGCTCATGGTATGCATAATTTTTAATTTGCATCCTATTTCCTCTGAAAACAAATCATCTTGAGATGTATTTATAACAGGTAAAAGTTAAATTTAGGTCAAAATGTTTCTACCTAGGCTGATTTTCGATTTTCCTTTGTTCATAGCCCTAATTCATGAATAATTTGGGCCGGGAGACAAAGGAAATTGAGAATCAATCTGAACTGTTAAAGAGACAAGGAAAATTGAGAATGAACCTAGGTAAAAAAATTTTCACCTGATTTTGATTTTTTTAAATTTTCACTACTTGTACTTGTAAAGCACTTTTTATTATTTTTCATTTACTTCATTGATGCAAAGCACCCAGTGGAAATAGTAGGATTGGAGACTTCTTAGTGCTTTAAAGTCGGGTAAATGCATTGACAGTACTTTCTGAAGAATGAACTTGAAATTCCCCATTCTGAAGAGCTTTAATTGTGTACTTCAACAGTTTAGAATTCAACAAAATTAATTCAATCCAACTCACCTGTTACTCTTTTTTTTCCCTAGGTAGAAGAGGCAAGATCTTCAGACACACAAACTTTGGGGGAGGCTAGACAAACTGTAGCTCTTCGGGTATACACAGATGAACGTGAAGAAATAGTGTGGCAGCGAGTGTGTGATGTTTGGACAGCTTCTCGGTTGGACTGCACCTGCCTTGGAGAGCCAGTCACAAGAGAGTGACCTTGCAAAAAATAATAAATACCAGGAAATCACTGCAGTAACGATGCTAAATACGTGCGACCCTGTCAGAAAATGCAAAATTATACAAGGGTCTTGAGCTAACGTGGCTTTTTCGCTAGGGTTTATGTTAGGGTTAGTACAGAAGGGTGGTTTTGATAAAACACCAACCAACCCTTCAAGGGTGTTTTGGTGGAAATTTCAACCCTTGCCTAATTTCAACTAAAAACGTCGCAAAAGTGTGGCAATGATGCAAAAACGTTAGAAAACAAGCTTTTCGGAAGCTCACCTTGCCCTGCAGCGCTCGTTTACTCCGTCCTGGCGTCTTGAGCAGGCGAAAAATCAGGAAAATTCAGTCTTAACAGGTTGGCACGATGCGTCGGCCATGTTTTTTTGCACTGAACAGAGCGGGACTGGGCGCCGTATTGTGACGTTGAGTGACGTATCAGCCGAGGGAAGGTTCAAGAATATGGCGGGATTGCGAGATTGTAAATAAAATATTGGCCGTGTTTGGAGCAAAGTTTGCGCCGCCTGGTGGTGGAAGGACATCATTAAGTCCGGAAACCCGCAAGTCAACAGCATCCCTCGAAGAACTGAGGGATGTTCTGAGCCTTGTAAAGCACAACAGCGCTGTTTGAGCGCTCGTAGTGAAGGTTGTGCATCAAGTTCAGATCGATCCAGGCGGCAAGTCTAAGGCAGGTTTCTTGTCGAGAACTATGTCAGCGTGAGTTTTGCGGCCTGCCCTTGCCTGCTGGCTCGACGTAGTTGCCGAGAAGCGACCTGCTTTTAGACTTGTAATATTTTCTGGCTTTTGGGGGGCCGGGGTTTCCCTGTCGAAAAATATTTGGTGGCTCATGAATAATTCATGAGGTGACAAAAGGCCGTATTTCGGGGCTTGCCGTCAGCCGCTGCGTGACAGCAAGCCCGAGGCAAGTAGGACAGGAAGGAGAAAGCCTCGTTTGACCCGATTTTTTGGACTCGCTTGGCCCAGGAAAGCGTCGATTTAACTTGAGCGAGCTGGCCAACAAAGTGACCATCGATCTTAGGAAAACTAGAAGTGCAGGCACGCGCGATCTTCTGTTGACTTAGAGGGTTGTTGTAGCGTTTGCGACGATGAAAGGATTGTAGAAGTCAAGTCGGACAGTGCTTTACTTAGAGCGAAGGGCGCTGACAGGGAAAAACCGGGCAAAGTGTAGCGGCCGCCATGTTTTTTTTTTCGCCGTTCCGGACCCGGACTGGACTCTGGGCCGGATACGTGGGACCGACGGCCAAAAGGCTGTCACAGAAGTAGTTTTCCCAGCTAACCCTTGACCCTAACCGCAAGCAAACTTGACTCGAAGCTAACCCTATGACCGCGGGTTAGCCGCGGCTTGGTCGCGGGTCAGGGTCGCGGGATACGGGTTAGGATTGCGGGATGAGCCTTAACATTCCTGTTTTGGGGATTTTGGGCGCGCGATGCAGGTTAGGGTTAGGGGACGCAAGTTAGGGTCACGGGATCATCATTGTCTTTCGGGACGGGATGCGGGATACGGGTTTAGGGATCGGATTTCGCGGGATTTGTCCATTTTTCCATGTTTTTCTAATTCTTTGCTATTTTTGCTGACGTTGGCTTCTCGGGGCGCGAGATCAGCGTCCCGCGACTCCAAACTGTCCAAGCCCAATCAAAGTTTGATTTCAAAGGTGACCAAAAAAAGGGTCGGATTCAACCTGAAAATTTTTGTGTTTGCGCTCCTGAAAACTGTCCATTGCAGGGCGGAGCGGAATCCTGGACGTATTGGGCGACTATTTAACTGCAATGACAGGTGTTTTTTCATATGGCGGGAGGCGCCCAAGCCAAAATGTCTACCTGGTTTAGTAAGCCCAATCAAAGTTTGATTTCAAAGGTGACCAAAAAAAGGGTCGGATTCAACCTGAAAATTTTTGTGTTTGCGCTCCTGAAAACTGTCCATTGCAGGGCGGAGCGGAATCCTGGACGTATTGGGCGACTATTTAACTGCAATGACAGGTGTTTTTTCATATGGCGGGAGGCGCCCAAGCCAAAATGTCTACCTGGTTTAGTAAGCCCAATCAAAGTTTGATTTCAAAGGTGACCAAAAAAAGGGTCGGATTCAACCTGAAAATTTTTGTGTTTGCGCTCCTGAAAACTGTCCATTGCAGGGCGGAGCGGAATCCTGGACGTATTGGGCGACTATTTAACTGCAATGACAGGTGTTTTTTCATATGGCGGGAGGCGCCCAAGCCAAAATGTCTACCTGGTTTAGTAAGCCCAATCAAAGTTTGATTTCAAAGGTGACCAAAAAAAGGGTCGGATTCAACCTGAAAATTTTTGTGTTTGCGCTCCTGAAAACTGTCCATTGCAGGGCGGAGCGGAATCCTGGACGTATTGGGCGACTATTTAACTGCAATGACAGGTGTTTTTTCATATGGCGGGAGGCGCCCAAGCCAAAATGTCTACCTGGTTTAGTAAGCCCAATCAAAGTTTGATTTCAAAGGTGACCAAAAAAAGGGTCGGATTCAACCTGAAAATTTTTGTGTTTGCGCTCCTGAAAACTGTCCATTGCAGGGCGGAGCGGAATCCTGGACGTATTGGGCGACTATTTAACTGCAATGACAGGTGTTTTTTCATATGGCGGGAGGCGCCCAAGCCAAAATGTCTACCTGGTTTAGTAAGCCCAATCAAAGTTTGATTTCAAAGGTGACCAAAAAAAGGGTCGGATTCAACCTGAAAATTTTTGTGTTTGCGCTCCTGAAAACTGTCCATTGCAGGGCGGAGCGGAATCCTGGACGTATTGGGCGACTATTTAACTGCAATGACAGGTGTTTTTTCATATGGCGGGAGGCGCCCAAGCCAAAATGTCTACCTGGTTTAGTAAGCCCAATCAAAGTTTGATTTCAAAGGTGACCAAAAAAAGGGTCGGATTCAACCTGAAAATTTTTGTGTTTGCGCTCCTGAAAACTGTCCATTGCAGGGCGGAGCGGAATCCTGGACGTATTGGGCGACTATTTAACTGCAATGACAGGTGTTTTTTCATATGGCGGGAGGCGCCCAAGCCAAAATGTCTACCTGGTTTAGTAAGCCCAATCAAAGTTTGATTTCAAAGGTGACCAAAAAAAGGGTCGGATTCAACCTGAAAATTTTTGTGTTTGCGCTCCTGAAAACTGTCCATTGCAGGGCGGAGCGGAATCCTGGACGTATTGGGCGACTATTTAACTGCAATGACAGGTGTTTTTTCATATGGCGGGAGGCGCCCAAGCCAAAATGTCTACCTGGTTTAGTAAGCCCAATCAAAGTTTGATTTCAAAGGTGACCAAAAAAAGGGTCGGATTCAACCTGAAAATTTTTGTGTTTGCGCTCCTGAAAACTGTCCATTGCAGGGCGGAGCGGAATCCTGGACGTATTGGGCGACTATTTAACTGCAATGACAGGTGTTTTTTCATATGGCGGGAGGCGCCCAAGCCAAAATGTCTACCTGGTTTAGTAAGCCCAATCAAAGTTTGATTTCAAAGGTGACCAAAAAAAGGGTCGGATTCAACCTGAAAATTTTTGTGTTTGCGCTCCTGAAAACTGTCCATTGCAGGGCGGAGCGGAATCCTGGACGTATTGGGCGACTATTTAACTGCAATGACAGGTGTTTTTTCATATGGCGGGAGGCGCCCAAGCCAAAATGTCTACCTGGTTTAGTAAGCCCAATCAAAGTTTGATTTCAAAGGTGACCAAAAAAAGGGTCGGATTCAACCTGAAAATTTTTGTGTTTGCGCTCCTGAAAACTGTCCATTGCAGGGCGGAGCGGAATCCTGGACGTATTGGGCGACTATTTAACTGCAATGACAGGTGTTTTTTCATATGGCGGGAGGCGCCCAAGCCAAAATGTCTACCTGGTTTAGTAAGCCCAATCAAAGTTTGATTTCAAAGGTGACCAAAAAAAGGGTCGGATTCAACCTGAAAATTTTTGTGTTTGCGCTCCTGAAAACTGTCCATTGCAGGGCGGAGCGGAATCCTGGACGTATTGGGCGACTATTTAACTGCAATGACAGGTGTTTTTTCATATGGCGGGAGGCGCCCAAGCCAAAATGTCTACCTGGTTTAGTAAGCCCAATCAAAGTTTGATTTCAAAGGTGACCAAAAAAAGGGTCGGATTCAACCTGAAAATTTTTGTGTTTGCGCTCCTGAAAACTGTCCATTGCAGGGCGGAGCGGAATCCTGGACGTATTGGGCGACTATTTAACTGCAATGACAGGTGTTTTTTCATATGGCGGGAGGCGCCCAAGCCAAAATGTCTACCTGGTTTAGTAAGCCCAATCAAAGTTTGATTTCAAAGGTGACCAAAAAAAGGGTCGGATTCAACCTGAAAATTTTTGTGTTTGCGCTCCTGAAAACTGTCCATTGCAGGGCGGAGCGGAATCCTGGACGTATTGGGCGACTATTTAACTGCAATGACAGGTGTTTTTTCATATGGCGGGAGGCGCCCAAGCCAAAATGTCTACCTGGTTTAGTAAGCCCAATCAAAGTTTGATTTCAAAGGTGACCAAAAAAAGGGTCGGATTCAACCTGAAAATTTTTGTGTTTGCGCTCCTGAAAACTGTCCATTGCAGGGCGGAGCGGAATCCTGGACGTATTGGGCGACTATTTAACTGCAATGACAGGTGTTTTTTCATATGGCGGGAGGCGCCCAAGCCAAAATGTCTACCTGGTTTAGTAAGCCCAATCAAAGTTTGATTTCAAAGGTGACCAAAAAAAGGGTCGGATTCAACCTGAAAATTTTTGTGTTTGCGCTCCTGAAAACTGTCCATTGCAGGGCGGAGCGGAATCCTGGACGTATTGGGCGACTATTTAACTGCAATGACAGGTGTTTTTTCATATGGCGGGAGGCGCCCAAGCCAAAATGTCTACCTGGTTTAGTAAGCCCAATCAAAGTTTGATTTCAAAGGTGACCAAAAAAAGGGTCGGATTCAACCTGAAAATTTTTGTGTTTGCGCTCCTGAAAACTGTCCATTGCAGGGCGGAGCGGAATCCTGGACGTATTGGGCGACTATTTAACTGCAATGACAGGTGTTTTTTCATATGGCGGGAGGCGCCCAAGCCAAAATGTCTACCTGGTTTAGTAAGCCCAATCAAAGTTTGATTTCAAAGGTGACCAAAAAAAGGGTCGGATTCAACCTGAAAATTTTTGTGTTTGCGCTCCTGAAAACTGTCCATTGCAGGGCGGAGCGGAATCCTGGACGTATTGGGCGACTATTTAACTGCAATGACAGGTGTTTTTTCATATGGCGGGAGGCGCCCAAGCCAAAATGTCTACCTGGTTTAGTAAGCCCAATCAAAGTTTGATTTCAAAGGTGACCAAAAAAAGGGTCGGATTCAACCTGAAAATTTTTGTGTTTGCGCTCCTGAAAACTGTCCATTGCAGGGCGGAGCGGAATCCTGGACGTATTGGGCGACTATTTAACTGCAATGACAGGTGTTTTTTCATATGGCGGGAGGCGCCCAAGCCAAAATGTCTACCTGGTTTAGTAAGCCCAATCAAAGTTTGATTTCAAAGGTGACCAAAAAAAGGGTCGGATTCAACCTGAAAATTTTTGTGTTTGCGCTCCTGAAAACTGTCCATTGCAGGGCGGAGCGGAATCCTGGACGTATTGGGCGACTATTTAACTGCAATGACAGGTGTTTTTTCATATGGCGGGAGGCGCCCAAGCCAAAATGTCTACCTGGTTTAGTAAGCCCAATCAAAGTTTGATTTCAAAGGTGACCAAAAAAAGGGTCGGATTCAACCTGAAAATTTTTGTGTTTGCGCTCCTGAAAACTGTCCATTGCAGGGCGGAGCGGAATCCTGGACGTATTGGGCGACTATTTAACTGCAATGACAGGTGTTTTTTCATATGGCGGGAGGCGCCCAAGCCAAAATGTCTACCTGGTTTAGTAAGCCCAATCAAAGTTTGATTTCAAAGGTGACCAAAAAAAGGGTCGGATTCAACCTGAAAATTTTTGTGTTTGCGCTCCTGAAAACTGTCCATTGCAGGGCGGAGCGGAATCCTGGACGTATTGGGCGACTATTTAACTGCAATGACAGGTGTTTTTTCATATGGCGGGAGGCGCCCAAGCCAAAATGTCTACCTGGTTTAGTAAGCCCAATCAAAGTTTGATTTCAAAGGTGACCAAAAAAAGGGTCGGATTCAACCTGAAAATTTTTGTGTTTGCGCTCCTGAAAACTGTCCATTGCAGGGCGGAGCGGAATCCTGGACGTATTGGGCGACTATTTAACTGCAATGACAGGTGTTTTTTCATATGGCGGGAGGCGCCCAAGCCAAAATGTCTACCTGGTTTAGTAAGCCCAATCAAAGTTTGATTTCAAAGGTGACCAAAAAAAGGGTCGGATTCAACCTGAAAATTTTTGTGTTTGCGCTCCTGAAAACTGTCCATTGCAGGGCGGAGCGGAATCCTGGACGTATTGGGCGACTATTTAACTGCAATGACAGGTGTTTTTTCATATGGCGGGAGGCGACCAAGCCAAAATGTCTACCTGGTTTAGTAAGCCCAATCAAAGTTTGATTTCAAAGGTGACCAAAAAAAGGGTCGGATTCAACCTGAAAATTTTTGTGTTTGCGCTCCTGAAAACTGTCCATTGCAGGGCGGAGCGGAATCCTGGACGTATTGGGCGACTATTTAACTGCAATGACAGGTGTTTTTTCATATGGCGGGAGGCGCCCAAGCCAAAATGTCTACCTGGTTTAGTAAGCCCAATCAAAGTTTGATTTCAAAGGTGACCAAAAAAAGGGTGGGATTCAACATGAAAATTTTTGTGTTTCCGCTCCTGAAAACTGTCCATTGCAGGGCGGAGCGGAATCCTGGACGTATTGGGCGACTATTTAACTGCAATGACAGGTGTTTTTTCATATGGCGGGAGGCGCCCAAGCCAAAATGTCTACCTGGTTTAGTAAGCCCAATCAAAGTTTGATTTCAAAGGTGACCAAAAAAAGGGTCGGATTCAACCTGAAAATTTTTGTGTTTGCGCTCCTGAAAACTGTCCATTGCAGGGCGGAGCGGAATCCTGGACGTATTGAGCGACTATTTAACTGCAATGACAGGTGTTTTTTCATATGGCGGGAGGCGCCCAAGCCAAAATGTCTACCTGGTTTAGTAAGCCCAATCAAAGTTTGATTTCAAAGGTGACCAAAAAAAGGGTCGGATTCAACCTGAAAATTTTTGTGTTTGCGCTCCTGAAAACTGTCCATTGCAGGGCGGAGCGGAATCCTGGACGTATTGGGCGACTATTTAACTGCAATGACAGGTGTTTTTTCATATGGCGGGAGGCGCCCAAGCCAAAATGTCTACCTGGTTTAGTAAGCCCAATCAAAGTTTGATTTCAAAGGTGACCAAAAAAAGGGTCGGATTCAACCTGAAAATTTTTGTGTTTGCGCTCCTGAAAACTGTCCATTGCAGGGCGGAGCGGAATCCTGGACGTATTGGGCGACTATTTAACTGCAATGACAGGTGTTTTTTCATATGGCGGGAGGCGCCCAAGCCAAAATGTCTACCTGGTTTAGTAAGCCCAATCAAAGTTTGATTTCAAAGGTGACCAAAAAAAGGGTCGGATTCAACCTGAAAATTTTTGTGTTTGCGCTCCTGAAAACTGTCCATTGCAGGGCGGAGCGGAATCCTGGACGTATTGGGCGACTATTTAACTGCAATGACAGGTGTTTTTTCATATGGCGGGAGGCGCCCAAGCCAAAATGTCTACCTGGTTTAGTAAGCCCAATCAAAGTTTGATTTCAAAGGTGACCAAAAAAAGGGTCGGATTCAACCTGAAAATTTTTGTGTTTACGCTCCTGAAAACTGTCCATTGCAGGGCGGTGCGGAATCCTGGACGTATTGGGCGACTATTTAACTGCAATGACAGGTGTTTTTTCATATGGCGGGAGGCGCCCAAGCCAAAATGTCTACCTGGTTTAGTAAGCCCAATCAAAGTTTGATTTCAAAGGTGACCAAAAAAAGGGTCGGATTCAACCTGAAAATTTTTGTGTTTGCGCTCCTGAAAACTGTCCATTGGAGGGCGGAGCGAAATCCTGGACGTATTGGGCGACTGTTTAACTGCAATGACAGGTGTTTTTTCATATGGCAGGAGGCGCCCAAGCCAAAATGTCTACCTGGTTTAGTAAGCCCAATCAAAGTTTGATTTCAAAGGTGACCAAAAAAAGGGTCGGATTCAACCTGAAAATTTTTGTGTTTGCGCCCCTGAAAACTGTCCATTGCAGGGCGGAGCGGAATCCTGGACGTATTGGGCGACTATTTAACTGCAATGACAGGTGTTTTTTCATATGGCGGGAGGCGCCCAAGCCAAAATGTCTACCTGGTTTAGTAAGCCCAATCAAAGTTTGATTTCAAAGGTGACCAAAAAAAGGGTCGGATTCAACCCGAAAATTTTTGTGTTTGCGCTCCTGAAAACTGTCCATTGCAGGGCGGAGCGTAATCCTGGACGTATTGGGCGACTATTTAACTGCAATGACAGGTGTTTTTTCATATGGCGGGAGGCGCCCAAGCCAAAATGTCTACCTGGTTTAGTAAGCCCAATCAAAGTTTGATTTCAAAGGTGACCAAAAAAAGGGTCGGATTCAACCGGAAAATTTTTGTGTTTGCGCTCCTGAAAACTGTCCATTGCAGGGCGGAGCGGAATCCTGGACGTATTGGGCGACTATTTAACTGCAATGACAGGTGTTTTTTCATATGGCGGGAGGCGCCCAAGCCAAAATGTCTACCTGGTTTAGTAAGCCCAATCAAAGTTTGATTTCAAAGGTGACCAAAAAAAGGGTCGGATTCAACCTGAAAATTTTTGTGTTTGCGCTCCTGAAAACTGTCCATTGCAGGGCGGAGCGGAATCCTGGACGTATTGGGCGACTATTAAACTGCAATGACAGGTGTTTTTTCATATGGCGGGAGGCGCCCAGGCCAAAATGTCTACCTGGTTTAGTAAGCCCAATCAAAGTTTGATTTCAAAGGTGACCAAAAAAAGGGTCGGATTCAACCTGAAAATTTTTGTGTTTGCGCTCCTGAAAACTGTCCATTGCAGGGCGGAGCGGAATCCTGGACGTATTGGGCGATTATTTAACTGCAATGACAGGTGTTTTTTCATATGGCGGGAGGCGCCCAAGCCAAAATGTCTACCTGGTTTAGCAAGCCCAATCAAAGTTTGATTTCAAAAGTGACCAAAAAAAGGGTCGGATTCAACCTGAAAATTTTTGTGTTTCGCTCCTGAAAACTGTCCATTGCAGGGCGGAGCGGAATCCTGGACGTATTGGGCGACTATTTAACTGCAATGACAGGTGTTTTTTCATATGGCGGGAGGCGCCCAAGCCAAAATGTCTACCTGGTTTAGTAAGCCCAATCAAAGTTTGATTTCAAAGGTGACCAAAAACAGGGTCGGATTCAACCTGAAAATTTTTGTGTTTGCGCTCCTGAAAACTGTCCATTGCAGGGCGGAGCGGAATCCTGGACGTATTGGGCGACTATTAAACTGCAATGACAGGTGTTTTTTCATATGGCGGGAGGCGCCCAAGCCAAAATGTCTACCTGGTTTAGTAAGCCCAATCAAAGTTTGATTTCAAAGGTGACCAAAAAAAGGGTCGGATTCAACCTGAAAATTTTTGTGTTTGCGCTCCTGAAAACTGTCCATTGCAGGGCGGAGCGGAATCCTGGACGTATTGGGCGACTATTTAACTGCAATGACAGGTGTTTTTTCATATGGCGGGAGGCGCCAAGCCCAAAATGTCTACCTGGTTTAGTAAGCCCAATCAAAGTTTGATTTCAAAGGTGACCAAAAACAGGGTCGGATTCAACCTGAAAATTTTTGTGTTTGCGCTCCTGAAAACTGTCCATTCCAGGGCGGAGCGGAATCCTGGACGTATTGGGCGACTATTAAACTGCAATGACAGGTGTTTTTTCATATGGCGGGAGGCGCCCAAGCCAAAATGTCTACCTGGTTTAGTAAGCCCAATCAAAGTTTGATTTCAAAGGTGACCAAAAAAAGGGTCGGATTCAACTTGAAAATTTTTGTGTTTGCGCTCCTGAAAACTGTCCATTGCAGGGCGGAGCGGAATCCTGGACGTATTGGGCGACTATTTAACTGCAATGACAGGTGTTTTTTCATATGGCGGGAGGCGCCAAGCCCAAAATGTCTACCTGGTTTAGTAAGCCCAATCAAAGTTTGATTTCAAAGGTGACCAAAAAAAGGGTCGGATTCAACCTGAAAATTTTTGTGTTTGCGCTCCTGAAAACTGTCCATTGCAGGGCGGAGCGGAATCCTGGACGTATTGGGCGACTATTAAACTGCAATGACAGGTGTTTTTTCATATGGCGGGAGGCGCCCAAGCCAAAATGTCTACC
>OZ037782.1:37747238-37813484 GCA_964035525.1 Porites cylindrica | reverse complement strand
TTAGAAAGCTCTAACAATACTAGCGCTACGACAAAATAATTAAAAATAGTTTCTGCAACACCAAGAAATGCCAGCCAAAATACTATCCAACTGAGTCTCGCATGCCAGAGGCATTGTCTAAGGTGCATACAGTAAGGATGTCAGGCGACATACTCAGCTTGCTCACCCTACCCCGTGACACGCCTCAACTCTCTAAATAAACATTTAAATAGGGAGCTTGCTGGTTCAACGATTCTTTAAGGTATTAGATCTGCTATAAACCATTCCATTTGAAATATGTATTTCTTAAACAATAAAGAATTTGCCAAAAGAAAAATAATTACACAGGCTGCTATCAAGCGAGAGCTGAGCTTTCGGAAAATTGATATCTGAGGTGTCAATTTTTACACCTAAGGTGTTATTTCCGATTTATATAGCAGGCTCATGTGAAAAGGGAGTTGAGTGTTGCTTGTTGTTAAGAGTTGTTTTTATCACCAAAGAACTTAATGTTATTGTATATCGGTCATTTCATCAACACAATTTGATAGATTGAGGATAACCCTTCTACTCTCAGAAATGGCTGAAGTCAAAATTGATCAAAATTACAAATTTCGTTTTGTAAAATGCTGAAAAACTTATAGTACCATTTGAAAGTACTGTTTAATAGACTTGATTTGAAAGGTCACGCCAAAGGATTTTATCCACAAACTCAAAAGTTAGAAACATCTTACGAGACTTCTTAATTCATTCCTAGGAAGTGAAAGGGTTGGTGTACAGACACTGCGGTCTTCTTAACATGCTCTACGGCCCATTTAGCTCTAAGGCTGGTCTCCATATGGGCCCTGTATCTTAAAAAATTAATTTACATCATGAATTTTCATGAACTATTAGATTTAAAAAGCCTAATAAAAATACAATGCTAGAATTTAAGAACTACATTAAAAAGTCTAAAAATACAATGCAAAATCACATTTAAAGCCTAAAATAGTAATAAAATATCCAAGTTATGATAAAAAGAAAAGTCTTGCTCGGCGGCAGAACGTTTGAATGTTTTCACTCTTCACAATGTTTAAAGGGAGTTTGTTAAAAATTTTTGCACCAGTAAAAAGAAGGGTCCTTTTCCCAAAATTTTGTTTAACGTTTGGTAGGGATAGCCTCATACTTTGCCTTGTGTAATAAGTGTGAATGTTCGAAAATCTAATAAAATATAGTGAAAAATAACTAGGAACTAATGAGTGAAGACAGGGAGAAACGAGTTTAGCCTTGTGCCAAGATCGTCCCCTGGAAAGAGTTGGCCAGTGCAGCTGCTCTATTGCTTCAGATGAGCAAGAGCAACGTGTAATAATCCATGCAGATCTATTCTGTAGGTGCTGTAGATGTCAAGCTGGCCGATAATGTTAATATTTTTAAGTCTAAGCTAAGGTCGACTCAGCTGTAATTTTTATATTTTTAATATATGTATATATGTTTTTGGAATTTTTAAAATTTTTTATATTCATGTACATGCATATGTGTACATAGATTATAGATTGCATGTTTTTTTATTATATAGACACGAGTGTTTTACTGGAAAATATACCACTCGTAAAATTCATAAAAACTAGATCCGGGACCTGAATGGTTTATTTTCCATAATCTCACACGTGAGTTTATCAATAACATAATTTCGGTAATTTTCCTTCGAAATTTATAGGTGTCTTGCATCTTTTGAATTTTACTTTCACATTTTTCAAAGTTTTGCTTATACTTTGTCATTGTAGAGCCCTATTCAGCTCAGTGTTATTTCTCGTTGCAAAAACAATATTTTACTCACTCGTTGCGTTCGTTCTTAAAATATTGTTTTGCCACTCGAAAATATAGTTCATATCTTCGTTCCACCGTGTAATATCCTCTCTATATTTTTTTATCATTATTTTTTTAACACTAGATTTTTATTATAATTGTGGTTTTAATGCACGTGCATATTTTGAACTAGCACTTGTACTCTTAGGTGTTAACGTGGGTAAATGAATTATTGATTGATTTGATTGATTAGTCGATCTATATCTTGCTGTAGAAGGTTACTCCAGGCAATGTCACAGTAAGCAAATAATGGAAGAATTAAAGCGTTGTAAACAAGTGTTGCTGCCTCTTTTTTGACGAAACTTGTAACACGGCCCAGGATACTAACTCTTAACGCCTCCTTTTTACACACATAGTCCGCGTGAGCCTTCCAAGTCATAAAGTTGTTGAACACCTCACTTAGGTATTTAAAAGTACTTTCGCAAGATATGGGCTTTCCGAGAGGATTAAGAATTAAAATGCAATGGCGCTCTTTATGCCTTTGAGATGTAAATAGTACAAACTTAGTTTTTGAAACAATGAGAACAAGATTATTGTCTTCTAGCCATTCAGATAAACACTGAAGATTGGTTAATGTAAAAAATTAAATTGTGTACAGTTGGACCGTCAAGATATAAAACTGTGTCGTCAGCATACATATTTACAGAACAGTGTTTGACACAACGTGGTATGTCATTAATGTAGACAATGAATAACAGGGGTCCAAGGATGGACCCCTGTGGCACTCCAGAAGTTACGGCAAGCTCTTCAGATGACCGAGAATCAATGTGCACAAACTGCTTTCTTCCCGTGAAGTAGTTCTTAAACCATTGAAGGCTTTGATTGCATACACCGTAATACTCTAATTTGCTAAGCAAAACATCATGGTCAACTGTGTTGAAAGCCTTTGCCAGGTCAATAAACACAGAACCAGTGACTAAGCCCTTATCCATATTCATGACCATCTCGTCGGCGAAATAGGTTACAGCCGTCTCAGTTGAGTGCATTCTTCTAAAACCGGATTGTGTTTTTGAAAGCAAGTTATGATCGTCAAAATAACTTGCAAGTTGCTTGTGGATCAAACGTTCCGGGACTTTAGATACCACTGGTAATTCAGATATGGGGCGGCAATTTCTTTTTTGTTCTCCATACAATGAGTTTGTTCCAACCAAGGGGTTCAAAAATGCTGGCGAGCTGTTCACAACTCCACTCTCTTTGTGAATTTAATATACTTGGGGATTAATTTCGAGGGAGAATGGCACGTGTTATTGTCTGCACTTGGCTTCCAATCTTGACGATGTATCCAGTAATTCTAAAGCAGCTTTTAGCGTTGCTTCTGTGTAAAATGTGGTGTATATAGTGAAATGTAGTATATGTCATATCGAAGAGGGAGTAAGCCGAAAGAGGTGAGCGCTTCGAATAAATTGTAAAACTTCAAAGTACAGTTCGGCAATTTTAAGAGTGGATGGATAAGCTCAGAAAATGTGTTTGTTGCGTTTACCAGAAAAGGAGAAACGTCACCAAAGTTGGGCGACCCACTGAAAAACTAACTTTTCACGGGTATTTGAATACGCAAAACTTCGGACTGTTTTGCAATCTATGTAAAAAGAGTCCAAACTGATCCACGAGTACAAAATACCTCATTATAACCAAATAGAGCTCCTGAAAGCCGTGTTTTCAGTTTGGGGTTTTTCAAAAAGGTCATTGCAGATTTTTCTTTTGTGAAAATTTCCCAGTTGGAAGGGGAAGACGGGTGAGGTAGGGCTATGTCGGTGAACATGAGTTAAGTTTTAATCATGGTGAATTTATGTGATCAAATGTCATTGAATGTGATTAATTCCTGAAATCTACTGTTTAAGTGGTTTTATACTTTTGAACTGTAAATTTCTTTGTGCTTATTAGATTTCTAGCCTCATGCTCTCTGTACTGCTATTTTTTTGAGGATGGTGCTTAAATAAAATTATTTTTTTTATTTGCAATTAATTTTCTTTAAAATGATAAAAACATCAATTCTCTTTCAATCGTGTCAATCAGCACTTAGAAATGTCAAAATTATGCAAAGAAAATCAAATTTGATGGTGCTGCATTTATCCAGGGGCATTGCTTGATTAGTACATGTATTTTTCTCTCAAGTACAGAGCTTATTTACCTGTAGGGACAGTGCTTATTCAAGGGTGATGCTCTGTAATGTAAATAAATTTTGGTATCTGTATCTGTATCTTTCTAGGAGAGGCTACAACAGCTAATAATATTAAGAAGCCCTGATGTGCTAACAATAGCCAGGGAACCAGAAAGTGGTACGTAAAAATTTTTTTTTTCTAAAATAATGTATCAGGTCTCCTGTGGGTGGCTTTGTTGCCCCCAGCTCCTAGCCCCAGTTGTTCAAAAGATGGAAAGCAATATCCATTGTATTAATTTTTATCCAGCAGATAATTTAATTTTCTGGTTTTCATACTACATTTACACATCCACTGGGAAGTGATTTGTCGAGAGTATTACTTTTATTTTTATAAAAAGGAGCTCGCCTAAAAACGCCTGAGTGGGAGGCTAGTGTATTACATGCATTTATCGTGAATGTAAAGCTATGTGCAGGATTGATTGATCTTATATCTAATTGCTGTCGTTTAATTTTTTGAAACAATCTTCTTCTGCCAATGGAAAAAATCTTCTATTTCTGTGATATGTCACCTCTCTCTGACTTCTTTGAAAGAGTTAACCCTTATGACTGACTTCTTAAATGTTATGTTTGACTTAAAAGACACAGCTGTGTTTATATATAAGACTGTCTGTTACATAGACGATATTACATGGCCGCGCGGAGATACGAAATTGCTCTTCGAGCGCGAATGAGTGAAATTTTTTTTCAACACGAGAAGAGAAATTTCGTATCTCCAAGCGGCCATGTAATGTTCTATTTATTATATAAATACCAATGAAATACCAAACCATTTCACTTTAATATTTTTTTGGTGTGAAAGGCGTGATTTATTATGTAGCCATAGCAACGGTGATATTTTCACATGTGAAGATATCAAGTTTTCGCGCGAAAGCTCACCTGGTATTTCATTGGTGTTTATGTAATAAATATATATAATTATTTATTTGTGAAGGAATTGAATGAAAACTGTAAGCTTAAACGAAAAATTATTGTTCAGTATTAAAGGTCTTTATAGCAAAGGGAAAATCACGCTGGCCTTGCGCATGCGATGCTCGTGGGATACACGCGCTTCATCTTCATTAGAATTTTGTTTTACAGAACTGTGTAGGACCAACCAAGACTAGTTCTGCTAATAATAAACTGGGTGCCCAGTTTGTATGATGTTTTCATTACTTAATGTGTATGTTCATGCTCAAGTGTAATATTAATTGACCCATTTCAATGTTGCAGATGCAGCTGCAAAAGAGCTAAAAAAACTGTTAATGTTAATGCTTAGATGCGCTGTGCAGGTTGGTATAAAATGATGATCAAATTTGCTACTTTATTAATATTACCCCTGCAATCCAGAAACTGCTCGCTTACTAACTGCTCACGAAACTGTGACATTTTCCTTTCACTTTGCCTTGAGTACTGTTTTCTACCTGCTGAAGAAAGAAAAGAACCTGAAAATGTTTTTCTCACTCATCTGGGAGTCTGGAAGCTAATGTGCTGGGGGTCCAGTTACATGGCTGGTTGTAATGTACCAGCTTTCTTGTTGCTGTCTGTCATTGCCTGTACCACCTTCCGCCCACCCAGTCCCTTAAAGTTGGCTAGGTTCAGTTAGTGTCTCTTTCATTGTTGAGACCCTATTTTGACCTGGAGGTTTCATTATGGTAGTTTAAGTTTGTTCATTGTCAAGTTTGTAAGTTTTGTCATGGTATGCAATCTATATAGGGAGCTTTTTCCCTGTTTGTTGCTCTGTTGTTGCCTTTTTCCATCGAACCCTTAAAATTTTCCTGGTATGCCACTTTTCCAGAACCCTCAGTTTTTTAAAATAGTTTTTTCTTCCTGAATTTGTGAGGCTAGTAGCTAAAGGTAACACAATCCATGAGTAAATATACCGTGTTTACTAGATATAAGCACCACCAACAAATAAGCACCGTCTCTGAATAAGTGCTTCAGCCCCGATGAAATCAAAATCAAAGGACTTTAATCCTGTTAGTTAAATACGAAAAACATTATACTATAAATAACTGTAGTTAAAACAATTCTTTGTCGCCTCCAAATTTCAATTAAACACTGCCCTCAAATTAGCAGCACCCTTAAATAAGTTCCACCTACATGTACATGTCAGTAAGCACCATGGCGCTTATTTGAGTAAATACTGTTGTGTCAGTTATTTTGATCGTTAATAACAGATTTTAGAAAGCTTACACTTTGGGTTGTGGTTGACAAAACTTTATTTTTTAGTGCAAAAACAAGGAATACTTCCTTGAAGAAATTAAGCAAATGCATGTGGTTGTCAGAGAAGTATTAGAAGAAGACATTCGGTTTATAACCGACAATGAAGACTGCAATATTGTGGCATTCAAAGATGTAGCTGAATCCACTATTGAGTAAGTAAAATTACCAGTTGCTGATTGGGCTAATTGACCTAGTAAGTTTGGGTTCCTGAAATATGAGATTGGTTTGTTTTGTTTAAACGTCCCTATTTTCTGATAGTGAATATAATTTTGCTTAAATTTAGTATAGAAAATTCCAAAACTCCGGGCAAAAATTAAGAAAATGAAACAAATATTATTATTTTGTCCAAATCACTGGGACTTCATCAGCACTGTAAAGAGTGACAGGTTACTAGGTAACCGGAAAGTTATAAGTTGTAAATTGCCGGTAGGTGTAGTTCCTGACGGTCCCAATGCAGGGAGAAATTTACAACTCTCTCTTGAGAATTTGTAACTTGTCGGCTACATAACCGGTTACTTTTACATTGTAGCAACACTAATAAAGTTTGAGTGATTCGGATGAAAAATATTTGTTTCGTTTTCCTAAGTTTTGCCTTGAGTTTTGGAATTTTCTTTATTAAATGTCTTTGTCAGAGCAAGTGAAAAACCTTTTTGGTAACTTGCTTAAATTATGTTATTTCTGATCATGAATGAGCCTGCAGAGAACTTTGCAGGGTTGGGCCTCGCCAAACCATCCCAAAATAGACTTCTTTTCCTTTATATTTTGTTTGTTGCTGTTGTGTAGTGGAGTCAAAATGTATTGATTTAAGTGCGACTAGCCTTGTCTTTAGTGGTATGTGTAGGAATCTGGAAGTTTGTAGAAGGAACAAGTGTAATAACTGTACCCAAGTGTAATAAAGGTCCCATCTGTAATAAAATTTGGACCCAAGCATATAAAGAAAAGTCCCATCTGTAATAACATTTGGACCCGAAGCATAATAAAAGTCTCATCCGTAATAAAATTTGGACCCAAGCATATAAAGAAAAGTCCCATCTGTAATAACATTTGGACCCGAAGCATAATAAAAGTCCCATCCGTAAGAGTCCCATCACACAGTGGCAATGGCCTTATTTTTCAATGGCCAGTGCTGTTTCGCTAATACTTTTCTAGCCAAATTACTGCTAGATGTAAAATTCAGTTTGACAGTGACGTGAAAGCCATGAACAGAAAATTAAATGGCAGGGGTTGGTTTCTGCAGGTCACCTGTTACCTCTTATTGGTCATAATTTGTTGTTGGTGTATTACCAGTTTGATTGTTAAGGAGACTTTTACATATACCGCCTTTATTACACTTATGTCCAAATTTTATAATTACAGATGGGTCCAGACCTTTATTCCAGTTACGTCAGTTTAATCTACATGTATTTTCTTCTTTCCAGCCAACTAATATATACAGACAACATCCTTTGTCACTTAAAAAAACTTCTTGCAGAAAGAGACAACTGCATTGAAGTAAGTATCCTTGCATTGGGGTAAGTATCGTATACAGTGGAGGTTTGTGATAAAACCAAAATACGAGGATTCAGTCAAATCTCTCCACAATGGCCACCTTGGCCTGGAGGGGAGGGGAGGTAGGGGTTTGATGTGACAATTTTTTTTACAGCGTACAACATGTTTATTATGCTAAGATCATGTATACAGCTGTACATGCATGCATGCATGCATCTTGGTGTCTTGACGGATGTATGCATCCATGGGTCTGAGCTTAAGCAATTTCTCATCTGCTCCAAAACAGATCTCATAAGATTGAATTGCCTTAAACTGTTATTTTATTCAGCCACCTCTTCAAGTTGATATGAACAAATTTCAATATTCAATGTTCTTTTACTTTAGATGATATCTTACCTTTCTCATGAAAGAGATTTTCTGTTAAGTGACAAGGAGGTGAGTATTTAATTTTGCTAATTGTTTTTTTTTTGTATTGATTTCATTCGCTATCTAATGTTTTGATACAGTGATAATGATGTGTGAGAGTACAGGTATATATTTGCCACTTGGAGCTTTATATCCTGAGAAAATCAAATTGCCTTTCTTTCAATTTCATCTATAGTTACAATTAATGTGTCTTTCGTAAACCACAGCTATTGACAGCCAATCAATACTGTGTTTCCTTGAAGAAGTGCCTGGGCACTTGTTCAAAATTTCACATGAAAGGAGAGGCACTTATTGGAGGGTTGGTGCTTAAAGTGTATTTTGTTTTAGCTGAAAATTGAAAAACAAAATCCAGCACTAGAATGTAAATTTTAAGTCAACATTCTGGGATAAACGTCTTTCTTTCATTAAAGAAGTGGTTGATGGTCAAGCATACCGTAGTCCCATTATACACTTTATTACTGAAGTATTGATGTGCATGCTTATAAAATATTGATTACTTATCTCCTCATCCTCATCAACACAATAAATATTTCTGTTTTGTCATTTTCCTTTAAGAGTGAGAATCGGCGGCCACTTTGCCATCTAGCAAGCCCTGCTGTTAGCCCAAAAAAAGGTATTGCTATTTTAGCTAGTAATTTCGTAAATAATATTGTTCGTTTTGATTCCTATTCAACAACTGTGGCGACACGTAATTCCACCACCACAACTAGTGCCAGGAGCAATTCGAATCCTGATTTCATATTTCCAAGGGTCGTGGGTTTAAAATGGCTAGCTTAAATATTACAAGTCTGTTGAAACATATAGATGAACTTCGTATCGTATTAGATGGTCAACCCATTGATATACTAGCTATTAATGAGACGAGACTCGACGGGAGTATATCTGATCAGGATGTTAAAATTGTGGGTTATGATGTCATCCGTCGTGACAGGACCGTTAATGGGAGATTTGGTGGGGGTGTATGCTTCTATATTCGTTCGAATATAAATTACGTAGTCCGCGAGGATTTAGATAACGAACTTTTAGAAATCTTATCGATTGAAATTTTAAAACCTAACTCAAAACCTTTTGTTGTTACCTCGTGGTACCGACCGCCAAATTCACTTATAGACCTTTTCTCGAATATTGACTCCTTGTTAGCAAGACTTGATTCTGAGAATGTTGAACATTATCTTATGGGTGATATGAATTGCGATTTGCTGTCCAGCGAAAACATTTATGTAAGGGCTCTGTTAAATGTTACCGATATTTATGGCTTAAAACAATTAATCGACGAGTCTACTCGAGTCACACCCTCAACAAGTACCCTAATTGATCTTATTTTCACCAGTCACCAAGACAATATTCTCTGTTCTGGGGTGACACACGTGGGTATAAGCGATCACAGTCTTGTTTACGCGTACCGTAAAATTTCAAACCCGCCTGTTTCTAAAGGAATCAATTTGATCAGCTATAGACAATTTAAACACTTCAACAGCAATAATTTCCGTAATGATGTTTCGATGCAACCGTGGGACGATATCAAAGAACTGTACGACCCCAATGACATGTGGAAAAAATGGAAAGAATTATTCCTAAGTGTTTGTGATAAGCACGCCCCTGTGAAAACTAAACGCACCCGTCCCACCAAGTCTCCTTGGATTACCACAAATTTGAAAAAACGAATGAATTTCAGAAACCGGCTAAAGAAAAAAGCTGTTAAAACTAAGGATGCGTCCTCTTGGAATCGATTCCGGAAGGTCAAAAATAAAGTAAATCAGGAAACCTAGGCTGCTAAAAAGGCCTATTATAATAATTCTTTTAATAATTATGCCGGTGATCGACATAAGACCTGGAAGACCATCAATGAATTGACTTCCCGCAAATCTAAGAAAACAATAATAAATGAAATACAATATCAGGGACTAAAATCGAGCAATCAAGCAGAAGTTGCTGAATTGTTGAACACTTTCTTCATTGAGATTGGACCAAGGCTTAGTCGAAATGTTTCGAATTTTACCACCTACAAAGAGTTTCTTTGTGGACCTTCTAAGGAGTTTGTCTTCAAGGAAATAACATCTGCTCATATTTACTCTCTCCTTTCAAAACTTTGTAAATCAAAGGCCACTGGATTAGATAGTATATCAGCTAAATTATTAAGGGAGTGCCCTGATCTAATTGCCGAGTCTCTTACTTCAATATTTAATCAATCACTGTTGACAGGAATTTTTCCCGATGAGTGGAAGTCGGCTGGCGGTTACTCCATTGTATAACAATTCTGGTAAACGAAATGATCCCACCAATTATCGACCAATATCGGTGATCCCAGTCGTGGCCAAAGTATTTGAACGGGTAGTCTACGACCAGTTGTATCACTATCTTACTGAGAATCGTATTCTATCCCGTTACCAATCTGGTTTTCGTTCTTTACATTCTACTGTAACCGCATTACTCAAAGCTACCGATAGCTGGGCAGTGAACGTTGATCGTGGCCTTGTCAATGCCGTTGTCTTTTTAGACTTAAAAAAGGCTTTCGACACAGTTGATCATCATATCTTATTAACGAAATTACAATATTATGGATTACGCGGTTCCTGTCACGAATGGTTTACTTCGTATTTAAACAATCGTACCCAAACTTGCCAAATTAATTGCTCAATGTCAAACCCAAAATTAGTTACATGTGGTGTTCCCCAGGGAACAATTCTTGGACCTTTATTGTTTTTACTGTATATTAATGACGTACCTAATTGCTTGCATTTTTCACAACCTAGAATGTATGCCGATGAAACCAGCCTAACCTATGCCAGCGCAGATTTAAAACTCATAAATGACTGCGTTAACGACGATTTAAACAAGGTGTATATATGGCTATCGGCTAACAAACTGACCCTTAACTTGACTAAAACTGAGTTTATGTTAGTTGGGTCTAGGCAGAAGCTATCAAAGCTTTCTGAAACTCCTTCTTTTATGATAAACGACCATCCCGTGATGCAAGTGTCAACGGCAAAATCTCTTGGAGTGCAGATTGACCAAAACTTAAGCTGGGAATGCCACATACAGAGTATTTGTAAAAAGATTGCCTCTGCTTTGGGTGCAATTAAAAGAATACGACATCTGATTCCTTTTAATGTATTAATTAATGTTTACGACAGTTTAATTCAACTGCATTTTGATTACTGTAATGTCGTATGGAGCAACTGCGGCATTGTTCTTTCCGATAAGCTGCAGAGGCTCCAAAATCGTGCAGCCCGTATTCTAATGTCCGCTAATTCTGATTGTAATGTGGACGATTTGTTCCTGGCACTGGGTTGGCGTAAGCTTAAACACCAAAGACAAGTATTGACGGCTATTATGATGTATAAAACCGTACATGGGATGACTCCCGACTATCTAACATCTAAATTTGTACCTCATGACGAAATAACTTCTTATCGATTGAGGAATACTGAAAATAAATTAGTCCTTCCACTGCCCCGTACCAGTTATTTAAAGAAAAGTTTCTCCTATAGCGGAGCTAAACTTTGGAACAGCCTATCCCATGATTTAAGATCTGCAGATTCTTTACATGATTTTAAACGCAAACTGTGTCGCAACAGTTTTGAATAAGATCATACATTAATACAGTTTTACACGGCATCCTTGAAAAGCAGCTTTTATTTGTAAATAGCTAGGTAGTTAAAATTTTATGAATATATTTCTAATCAGAGTTAGTTTAGTTAGGTATAATAGATCTTAGATTATTTTTGTACATGCTGAAGGAATTTTAACCGTGTTTAAATAAAGTTATCTATCTATCTATCTATCTATCTACACCAGTGGCCCATGCAAACAAGGAGAAGATCAAACTATTAACGGAAGAAATGTATGTAAAGAAATGTAAAGTAACTGTATAACTTACTTGCTTAATCAGAGAGATGATCTTTCAGGCTAGATGTTCACACTATATATTTACTGTATAGGCTTTCATGCTGACACAAAAAGCTATCCTGTATATCATGAACACCTATCTGTTGTGACTCTCCACTTAAGAGATGATGCACACAGCGCAGCTTTGCTCTGTCACAGAAATCATGCTGAAATCATTGTTCTTTTGTGTGAACAGAAGGCCAATCCAGTATTTCAGGTTTTCATGCCAGCTCAAAAGCTATGCAGTATAGTGTACCTGCCGACTGAGGCTACATTGTATGTTCACAAAACGCAGGTCACTGGTCACAAGTGCAGGATAAAGTAAAGGGCTGTGTTGTTCAAAGCTGGGTTAAGATAACCCAGGGTTAGTGCGAGATTTGAATTCAGATTTGAAAGCTTAAAAAGCATTTCACTTTTAATTCCTTTTTGTCTAGAAGTTGATGATTGGAAGCTCTAAAAATAGCACAGAAAATTAACCGAGAAAATGCTTTTAAACACAAGAAAAAGAAACCCGGGTTGAGCTCATAAACATGTCTTTAACACAAGGTGACATTTAATTCTCTTTTTACTTTTATTGTATTCCAGACAGGAAAAAAATAATGCACTGCAAGCATTAAGCGACGAGCTTTTGGCTAGTAAAAAGAGTTTGGAGAGCCTTAAACAACAAGTTAGTAAAACAGAAAAGAATTCAGATTACTATCAGTCTTCTTGATCATCTGCAATCTACCAATGGAAAGATCTTGTTCTGTGTGTTGTACCTCACCCTAATTCCTTCCATATAGCCAACTCTACCCTTCTCTTAGCCATGGAAAACAGAGCATACAACTGCATGTACAGAAACATAATATGCAATCGCTTAGAAGAATATACAATTTTATAGTATTTTCTTCAAGGTAATTGTAATGGAATCTTACGAGGTACTGTAGTACTGTTGAAAAAAAAAATTTTGATTACAGCGTCTACTTACCGTTAAACAGCGTTAAAACAAGAAGAGTTCGACGGAAGCTTGTCTATTTATGGTTGCACACTTTTCAAGGCGTAAATTCATTTTGCCGTGCTGTCTTTCTCTTCTTTCTCGTCTGTAGAACAGAACCCTGTCTAAGGAGGCACGTTGGGTGGAGCAGTACAGAGATGAGATTGACGCACTGAAGTCAAAGGTATGAGGCTTGCCCCTAGGACAGATACAGCTATAGACCTTTGTCATGTGGCGGCCATTTTGTCCCAGGAGATTAAAAAAAGCTTTGTTTTTGAACGGCTAGCCTCGTTCATATTGCGAGGCTAGCCGCGTGACCAAGGTCTATTTCGAGAAAATGTGCATGCAAAATCCCGAAAGGTAATATGGGATATGATCAATACACTGTTTGTAACGACTATAGCTGTCGAACCTACTTTACCTACGCAAAAACTACAAGCGAAACCCCACAACGTCAAAGAACGCAGATACAATAAGGGACCAATGAATCAAGAAAAAACGGCAATGAAAGCAAAACGCACAACAAAATAGACGTTAAGCAACGAAAACGAAAAACCTATATTCCTTGCGCTAACAACACCAGCTTCAGTTTATCGCCCATAGACTAAGCCAGATTATGAAGCTGTGTAGGAACTTTCAGCTAGGACTCGGGTCAGAACTCAGAACTCTTTACACGTTAACAAAAACAGACCTAACAAAACTTTAGAACTGATGTACTACTTTAGGGCAATTTAGCGTATGGCCTTGAAAACAACAAAACAGAAACAACAGACGAACGGGAAAAGAACTAATGGTTTGGTTAATCGATCAGATACAAACGCGCGTGGCTTTAATTGGGATGGTTAAGCGAACACTCGGGTGAAAAAAACTTTATGCCCGAAGAACTTTATAGAAATCAACCGATACTTTGCTTTGACGTCATACTGCAACACGATTGGCCAATCGAACAATGCCTTTTACATATTAGGGTTTTCTTTAGCGGGAAAACGAAGTGGCTATCTTTTGATCTTTTCATCCATTGGCTGATAAAACAAATAACGATCACTTACCGAAACCATTTTTTCAAGGTCATACGAAAATCGCTCTAACTAACCTTAAAGGAACCTTTGAATCAGAGAATGTCATGGTGCTCTACAAGGAAGCCTGGTACCTGATCTCTGTACATTCATAGGAAAAGAAACTAAGCTGACAAATATTTTTACAATTTTCGACAGACAGAGTTGATAAATTCGAGGGAGAGAACCTGCGGTTGAAGGAAAATTTAAGAGATCTTGATCACTATAAAAAGATGGCAAAGGTAAGTTGTGAATTGCAGTAACGAAGAAGATATATTGTTGTAAAACGTGCTTGTAAGTTGTCGTAATTACTGACTGAACTACATGCATTAGTCCCTAATATAGCCCAACATTACTCTATATTCCTGCTCGTAATATTGACTGTGGCACATGGTCACCCAAGATGTTTCCCTGCTTTTGCTACAAGAAACATGTCCTAGCAAGCAAAGCAGTCGTATTTTAATATCAGAGTTCACTTAGTGTGTGTGTAAAATGGCAAAATTTGTGAAGCTTCCCATTTCCACGAGCAATGTATCCTTGAATCGGAGAAAGTTTTAAGAAAATCTTGCTTCTGTGAATAGTGCTGTATATTGTATTAGTATGACTTCTCCCTCCATTTAAGAGGACTGACTACTGCAGAGTACATTACTCATGACTTTCGACCATCCACACGCGCACAATTTTCACTTACGAAATGCACAATGTGTCGTACGAATATCGTGGGTCTAATTCACACGACATGATTTGTCGTGACGTCATGGCGCGTGCTAGTCCCGCACAATAGTCGTAAGCGAAAATCTTATCGTCTAAATCGGCCTGTAGAGAGATGTCCGTCTTGTAGAGAGTCAACTAAAAGGAATAAAGAAAGAGAGGTACTAACTCTAGCTGTCCAGCTTACAGAGGTGTCCGTCTTATAGGGGTATTCGTGTAGAGAAGGCTTGACTGTCTTGGTGTGACCTTCCGCATGACAGACTTCTGCCCTGCCAACTGATTCCATCCTTTGGTATTGGAAGCGATTGAAGGGTGAATTTGTCTCTTTTTCTTTTGTTGCTTGTAGGAGCTTAGAGAACAAAACGTTCTATTACACTAGAGAAAGCTTGTGCTAGAAGACCGAGTTGCAGGCCTCAACTCAAGGGAAGAGAGAATTGGTGAGTAGGTTTAGGCTTCCACCACCGAAACAAAAAGAGATTTAAAACTGTTTTTAAACTGTATCATCTACCAGTTAAGTGATCGCTGTATTAAAACAGTTGCTTGGTATGGTAACTGAAATTGGTGGAGGCTAGAAATTTAGACAAGAATAACGGTTAACAGGGAGTGTACAAACGCAGCCCAACGGGACATGTTATAGGTTAAGGTTCTTATAGGCTACTTGAGGACCTCGCTTAACTCACCCATCTTCTGAGTATCATCAAAACCAGTTTCTGAATTGTTTACTTAAGGTGACTCGACCCAGTTTTTTTTGGGGGGTACCATCCTACTTTGAAGCTCTCTGGTATCCCCACCTTGACTTTTATCGTAAGTCTAACACATAGAATGGATAACATATAGATCAATCTACAAAATAACATAAAATTTTTGGCGATCGGAGTAAATGTCACGTGGTTATAATGCCACGCCCCTTTGAGGTCTGAGTCGAAAATCGGCTGTTGCCGGCATTTTTTTGTGAAAATCTCTCGGCTACACATAGTGCGCATTAGTGCCTTGCGCTGAACAGAGTTTCACCAAAATCGCAAAGACCCAATTCGAGAAATTCAGCGGTTTCTAAATTTAGGTCATAATTTATGCGAAAATGATAAGCAAACTTTACACGGATTATATATAATAAACTATGAGATTCATCTCTTTATTTTGGGCATCGTTATAACAGATGGGTCCTTGCAAGTCAGCAAAACGCTTTAGGGCCTTGTAAATGCGCGCGATTTCGAGCAAATCAAATATATAGAAATTATAGTTTTCGCTATTTGTTGACGTTTGTCAGCGTTTAAGAGTCCTTCTCACGAAAAAAGCATTTTCTTAAAAATTCGTAGTTTTTTTTCCTTCAAATTTTTTCAGGGCCACAATTGATTAACTAACTACCCGGACTCTGAATTTCATGGTCATTGAAAAACTGTGACATTATCTTCTATAAGCCCAAACTTGAGTAAACATTGAAGATTTTTAGCGTTTTGACCCATCTGTTATAACGATGCCCAAAATAAAGAGATGAATCTCATAGTTTATTATATATAATCCGTGTAAAGTTTGCTTATCATTTTCGCATAAATTATGACCTAAATTTAGAAACCGCTGAATTTCTCGAATTGGGTTTTTGCGATTTTGGTGAAACTCTGTTCAGCGCAAGGCACTAATGCGCACTATGTGTAGCCGAGAGATTTTCACAAAAAGATGCCGGCAACAGCCGATTTTCGACTCAGACCTCAAAGGGGCGTGGCATTATAACCACGTGACATTTACTCCGATCGCCAAAAATTTTATGTTACATTGTAGATTGATCTATATGTTATCCATTCTATGTGTTAGACTTACGATAAAAGTAAAGGTGGGGATACCAGAGAGCTTCAAAGTAGGATGGTACCCCCCAAAAAACCTGGGTCGAGTCACCTTAAGAACGGGTTTTTTCGAAACCAGAGAACTGACCGGCCCGACTATTCCCGTCGCAATGATAATCTCACTTTTAATCAAAACTCTCCAGCCAGATCAGTCAAATCCTAAATAGTATGCACGAAGGAGAACGTTTTTCAGCAAAAACATCTTGGAAAAAGCCTATTTCATTTTCAAACTGACTTGTTCGGCCATGGTCCGTCCGGCCAGTTTTGACAAATAGAAAGCGCCCTTGAGACCCATTGCTAGGTGACTCTTTAAAAGTGGCAGCAGTTCAAAATGGCTCCATCAATGGTGTTACTGTCTTAAAATTTGTGGTACATTAATCGTCTGGTTGTGTTATGATTTTCAGAGATCTTAGAGGAAGCAAATACAAAGTTAAAATCGCAAATCCATCGTCTAGAAGAGGAAAGAGAGTTTGAGCAATTTAAGCTCAAAGAAATTACGGAAGAAAATGCCCAACTAATTGTGGACAAAGAGAACAGGTGACGGCAATCATGTCATACTAAAGAAGTAGGCACACTATAAGATTTCATCGTGAATAGTTAGAAAAATGTTGCTCCTCCCTAGAACCGACTCAGCGAATTAATAGGTTGTACTCACCTGCGTGTTTCCAAAAGTCACTTAGTAAGCTCCTCCTGATTTTTGTCAATCTTTCAGTAATTCCCAACTGGCGGAAGAAATGAAGTGCATCCTTGAAGAGCTTACAGGGAAGGAAACAAAAATCAAGCAACTCAGTCGGCTCGCAGAGGAGAGAGAAGCAAACGTTATGGAGCTTTTTCACCGAGTGAAGGAAAACGAACAAGAAATATTGAATCTCGCAAAACAATCCGAGGCCAAAGACGAAACGATCGGAGAGCTGAGAAAGGCCGCTCAATTAAATAAATAAATAATAATCATCTTTATTGAGGAAACTTTTTCATAAAAGATATGGTTTTCAAAAAGGACCTCAAAACTAGATATATATTAGAAAAACAAAAAAAGCTATAAAATTGCAATGGGATTAAAAAGATACAAAAAATGCATAAAAAATTAAAAGTAAGTATAAGTAAAAATTAAACGTAAGTAGCTATATTAAAAACTTAAAAACATTACGTTTAAAACTATTTACATTCTTGGAGTCTTTGATCGTCTGACTGAGGGAGTTAAAATCGGAAACGGCATGATATTGTGTTCTTTGCTTCCCCCAATTTCTTTTGACACGTGGTAATCTAAAATTGCCTTTGTTACGTGTATTATGCCTATGAAGTACGTCTTGTCTAATCAAGTCCATATCGTGATTAATTAGGCCATTGATGCATTTGTATACGTGTACACACCTTCTTTGAAATCGCCTTTTCTCTAGAGGCAGCCACTTGAGAACGGCTAATGCCTCAGTGGAGGATGAGTACAATGGTCTATTTAAAATAACTTTAGCGGCCTTATTTTTCAAAACTTGCAAACTAGACATAAGGGTAATATTATGTTTATCGCCCCATACTAGATCAGCATATTCAAAAAGGGACATAACAAGACTTTTATAGAAAAGTAGACGCGCCCTGAAAGGCAATAAATGCTTTATACGCTTGAGAAGCCCAAGCCTCTGATTGATTTTCCCAGTTAGGTGTTCAATATGATCAGTCCATGTGAAATCCGAAGATATATGTATACCCAGGTATTTAAAGCTGCGAACATTACTTATACTATGATCTAAAATTGAAACAGTCAAATCTACTTTGCTTTCGCGTTTCCTATTACTACCGATAAGCATGCATTTAGTTTTGTCCAAATTTAAAGTCGGTTTGTGATCGTGAAGCCATTTCGCCACACCCAGTAGATCGTTATTTAACTTATCACTCAACTCCTTTGAGGATGTACCATAGCAATAAATTACAGTGTCGTCTGCATAAAGTGACGCGTAGCAGGAGTTGAGCACATTTGGCAAGTTATTTATGTAAATCACAAACAACAGAGGCCCCAGAATGCTACCCTGTGGCACCCCATGCGTGACTGGAAGTTCCTCAGATAACTCATTTCCACATGATGTGCGCTAAAGGAGGAGAAGCTTTCGGATTTGAACTTAGAAGTACGGTATGGAAAGAAAGCGATTAGTGAGTGGCAGGAGTTGTTGAAAGAGAAAAAAAATGAACTAGGAAAGATGGAAGAGACAATTGCGGAGATGAAAGAAACCCTTGAAGCTAAAGACAGACGACTTCAAAATCTTGAGAAAAGGTGAATTAGATATAAACGTACTTCAAACTGACCTTTAAAGTTTAGAATTGTGAGCTATGATTGGTGAGAGTGAATTTATTTTAATACAAGTCGAAAAGCACGCGGCTTTCGTTACGTCTTTGCTTAATCGCGTTACCTTACAAGCCTGTCCTTCGCTTGATCGCGTTACCAATGGTTACCATGCAAGCATATCTACTACAAGCGCGAGCATGTGTATGTACGTTCTACTCGGCTCATCCTTGTCTTAACACGTCTGTCGTGATTCCCGCGTGCTTGTTTAACTAAACTAAAGTCTTTGAAACCGGCGTGTTTAAATTACCGCATTTCTTCACCTTGCCTCAATAATCTTCAGCAACAAAGCGTTTTAGTTGATGGCGGAATTTCTGTTTGCACGCTTTTCTCTTTAAGAATAACGGGGGCGCCACAACGCTACTGTGGAATAGTAATTTTACACAAACCAAGCCAGTGAAAAATACCTTTCACTCGTTCTGATTGGTTAGCTCAGAGGTTATTATCCTGCGGCATTCACCTCTACTTAGGTAGAAAATTGCGAACAATTCAAAAGTATAGAACGTTTGTCTTGTTAACTTTGCCCACAGACTAGTAGAAGCAGCGGAAGAACAAAGTCAAACTGATGAAGTGTTGAGAAAACTTCGGAAAAACAACGCTGAGCTAGAGAACAAGCGAGTCTGTGTAAATACTTGTTTTTAAACTACTTGTATTATGGCAGCAGTGGGGGAACGGTTTTGCTTGAAACAGGAATCATTTTAACCTACTGGGTGTTGCTTCTTTTTTGTAGGATCGAAGACTTCTTATCCCAACAGAAGAAGTCGGAAGAGCACCTTGAAATAAGGTTTGTGTACATAAGCTTTGGAGAAGTTAGAAAATAGCTGATATTTGGGGAAAGTTATCTTTAAAAAGAAGCTAAAGTGAATGATCTTTCTTCGAATCACTCTTGTTGCAATCATCTCCATTTGGCGAAATCTCTTCACTCTCAAACCTCATAAACTTTAGACACGTTTCTGTCCCCAAACTTTTCTCCAAGTAACTTGTGTAACCTTGACTTTCTAAAAACTGATTTCGTCTATTTGAGCATAATTATATCTTTGACTGTCTCCATAATCTTCTTTCATCAACCTTGAGTTCGCGGACCAGCTAGTTCCGAAAACGTTTTTTTCTAATTTATTGGTGTCGCCATACAACACAACAAACGTATTTCAACAAAATATTGACACCTTCCTCTTCTTCAACAGTAGCCCATCTGTTCAGTTTTGGTTCAGACTGAAAAGCTTCAGAAAATCGTAGGGAATTTATTAAATAAGTTTCGCAAATTGTACATGAATGGAACGGTCATTTAGAAATTTGTAGCCGTCCTCAAGCAATAGAAAATTCTAGCCAATATTTGCTTCTCCAAACAGATATTTTACAGAAAACAGTCGTTGGGTGCCCTTGATAATACGTGGAAATGTTTCCTCTTTAATCGCCTGCTATTAACATGAAAGAAAAGTTACGCTAGAAAGAAGCCGTTGTCGACTTTACTTTACTTAACACAAGTTTGGATTTATGTTTACTCTTTGGTCGTCTTGCAAGTTGTGGTTGTTGTTTGAGTCAAAAGACCGTGTTCAAAAGAAAAAAACTTTTTCCCTAGATCACCGTCACCAGCAACAGCACTACCTGAGTTTCAATGTGAGGTGTGTGGCAGGTGAGTTTACACTTGTAGTGCCTCACAGCTGCTTCCCTGCATGGGGGTACTCCCTATAATGGCCTAAACGGGGAGGCTCAACCTAAAGGAGGGGGGCACCTTTTTCAGGCCTCACGTGTATCAAAGGGTAGAGTTTCACTAGTTAAAGTATACAAAATCTGTCTTTTTAGTTTGTAAAAGGCTCAAAAGAGCTAAGAGATGCATTTCACGGCTGTGAACAAGTACGGTAGAACTCGTAACTTGAACTCTGAAGGGAAACGAAAAACAGTTATTGCGGGAAATTTCAGTGAAATTTTGATCGTGGGAAAGGAAATTTAGTTCAAGTTAGCGGGGAATTCTAGTTATCCGGGGTCGAGTTATCGAGATTCTACTGTATAGAAAACATTCTGGTTTTGTGATTTATTAGACAGTGCATTTACAGCTGCCTATAAGCATAAATTATACAAAACACACTTTCTAACAATCCAGTTAAGGTGACGGAATATAAAAAGTGTGCTAACAAACTGAATTGGCTTAAGAACATTTGCAAAAAGAATTACTTCTCGCAACATTTTGACTTATGTAAAAACAACCTGAAGGCATCTTGGAAATTGATTGGTATGCTTGTTAAGCGCAACTCAAAGGGACAAACGCCCATCTCGAAAATTAAACGTAACAATAGAGCTTACTCTAAAAAGGCTGAGATCGCTGATCAATTTAATAAGCAGCGTGGGTCAAAACCTGGCCAAAAGAATTGAAAATTGTGATGGAAGTCCGACCCAATTCATAAGATCGACTCCAGTAGCTAGCTTTGTTATGTCCCGTGTCACTGAAACCCAAGTATGTTCACTATTTAAATGTTTAAATGATCATAAGTCATCCTTAGATATTCCTAATAAATTAATCAAAATAGCTGCCCAGCCATTGTCAATACCCTTGACATATATCTATAACCAGTCTATTGAAACTGGAATTGTTCCTGATATTTTAAAAGTCTCACAAATTTCCTCAGTGTAGAAGGGTAGTGATGCTACAGACCCTAGCAACTATCGGCCCATAGCAACCCCCTCACCTTTTAGTAAAGTGCTCGAGCGTCTAGTCTATAATCAACTGTATTCGTTCATTGATAAACACCAAATCTTGTACAAATATCAGTTTGGATTTAGGAAAGGATATTCCACTGAACAAGCTATTCTTGAAATTACTGACAATCTGAGGCTAGCTACTGATAAAGGTCAAATAACATGTGGTTTATTTCTCGACCCATCAAAGGCGGTTGACACCGTAAATCATAAAATACTGCTCTCTAAACTACATCTACATGGAATTCGGGGTACACTACATAATTTGGTTTGAAAGTTATTTGCACAACCGAAGACAATATGTTAAAATTGACTCTACTAAATCTAGTTTTGAAAATATTACCTGCGGTATACCCCAAGGCTCGACTCTAGGTGCTCTTTTATTTTTGCTCTATGTGAACGACTTACTAAACTGTGTCGACAAACTTTCGCTGTGGAGCTTTGCTGATGACACCAATTTATTTTACTCTAGCGACAACTTAAAACAGCTTGAATCCGTAATGAATCGACAGCTTAAACAAATTTATAACTACCGTGCTCTAAATAAGTTATCTCACCACTGCAAAGACCAACTGTATGTTAGTCTCATCATCTAGATGCCACTCAAAGATGAATATCACGGGTATTGAACAGAAAGATTACATAAAGTACTTGGGAGTTTGTACAGATAAACATCTCAATTGGCAACCACAGACACAACATGTAAATAATAAATTAGCTAAAAATTTAGGAATCTTTTCAAAACAAAGATATTACATAGATCTGAATATACTGAAACAAATTTATTATGCTTTAATATATCCCTATTTGAGTTACGGTATTCTTGCTTGGGAATGTGCCAGCAAAACCAGATTAGATTGTTTTGTTCGTATTAAGCATAACAGACTTGTAGCGAGCCACCCCAAAAACATCAGGCCTGATTTTTCATTTTGGCCTTTCCCTTAGACAGAGAGATAACACCGATAAGTTATAACGAGTAAATTGGCTGTCACCGGGGACTATCGTGTCTTTACGGTGTTTATAGCATAAAATTATAAAATAAAGGTGGTATAGGTGGGCACAAAAGTTATTTTGCTTGGGAAGAATTTGTTTTCCACGCCTAGTAATCTACTGTGGCCAAAGGTGATTTCTGTTTATTAGCTGTACAAATAAGACTATTAACTCGATTTAAGATTTTAGATGTTGCTTCATTCTTGCACTGTCAGCAATTTACTTTTTGCCTCAAGTCACCCAGCCCCACCCTTAAACGTCATATGGATCTCCCCAGTTGACCGATTTGTGGATTACAAGTACATGTCAATGTAAATTTTGTTGCCTAACGTAAATATATTTTTGTCGATTTTTTTGGTTTTACGTACAAAATATTTGCTGTAACGATGCTAAATATCATTCCTTTAACTGAAAGGACGTTTAATTCACGAATGTTGACTTTTTTGAGAAAAAGCAGTTCAGTCTCCAGTTTTCTATTGCCTGCTTCGGGTTTACATAGTGTACAGAGTTTCTTTTATTGTAGTTTGCACTAAAGGATTCGCTTTTCGCTTTTCGCTTTTGAACGTTTTAAATCTGTACTTAAAACGCATCTTTTTAGACTAGTTTTTGATACGTAATTTTTTTTAACCTACTTAGTATGTAATATATTTAGTGTTTTTTATCTTTATTTAATATTTAGCGTTGTTTATGCTTAGCCTTAATTATTATCCTCATTTTAGCTTTTGTTTTCTTTTAACATTTACGTATTGTCACACGCTTTTGATCATATTTGCATGGAAAAGGCGCGTTATAAATTTTTAAGAAACGGTCCAGATAAGAACGATAGCAACAACGGCAACGAACATGTTGGAATGCAAAAAAAGGTGCTAACTTTTCTTTTGTCTGTACGTACTTCTGATTGGCTTAAACAGCAAAAGTTAACAACACTTCATAAAGCAGTACATATATTCATCCTTACTTTCCAACCATCTTCCATATAACAAAATCTGGTCTCAGTTTGAATAACAAAGAAATGCTATGTGGGGAACATATAAAATTGTAAACATTTCTTGGCTGTTATTTTCAACTCTTGTGATTGGTCAAAATCTTTTAACACACAAAAAACACCCTTTCAAAGTAGAGTGTAAATGCATTTTATTGGGTAAACGGCCTTCATGTAGGTTTATGCATTCTCTGTGTAAAAATGAGAACATTCCTATGTGGGGAAAGCACCGTTGCCGCATAACAAAAGAAACTGCTATCCACCTCACCCGGATCATTACCTAATTATTATTATTATTATATTATTTGGTTTGCTGACCGCGGGGACTGGAGTAGGACTGACATGTACGCGGAGATTTTCGTTTCATGAATTTTACAACTTTTTGCCCTTTAATTTTTTAATTTTTATTTTTTTTGGAAAACCTTCTTTTTACCCACGACATTTACCCACACCTACGACCCACACCCACGACCTACGACCTCTACCCACGACCCACAACAATTATCTACACTCGTCCCTGTTGTGTACTGCAAAAATTCACAGGCAAGTAAGTAAGCAAGTAAGCTCCAGTATAACAAACTTAACGTGTGCCGCTTAATAAAAACTATGACCTTCAAAATTACAGTCGAAGCAGGTCAAGCGTACCCCGTAAGATTCTATTAATGAATTGATTATTTGAAAAATGAATCCGTTAGTTGTTCCGGTAACGAGCGTTAAATTCAAATCGGCATTCCTGCATGCGTACTTCGCAGTGAATATTTTACGAGAACTTCTCTGTATTTGGTCAGATTTAAAATCTTTAAATGGGTTAAATTTCATAGAAGATATTTACGTCAAATTCAGGGAAACTTAGCTGGTAGAAATTTCGTAACTGAATCGCGTTTGAATTGACGGCTCATTACGCATGCAAGAATGCAGACATGAATCTGAAATCTACAACTACCAACGGATTCAACTTTCGAATAATAAATTCATTAAAGTAATCTTGGGGGGTACGCTTGACTTGGGTTGACCGTAATGAATTCGGAACCAGTGTTTATGTTGTTAAGATATGCGATTAGTTTATACCATTTCAATTTGATGCTTAATTTATGACTGTCTCTAAACCCCACAGGGTCGAAGAGACTGTAATATAAGACAAGAGAACAGAGCAGATGAAAATCTTAGGAAAAAGGAGAAAGAATTATACGAGCTAAAGAACGGGTAAGATGTTTTTGTTTTTGGTGGCACAAGGAAGAGTTATTTTTTCTATTCAACATGTGATAACTTGTGTTTTCTAACTTTCAATTTGTGTTTTTGAAAAGGCTGGAAAAGGTAACAGATGAAAATGAAAGATTATCTGAGGAGCTGAAATTCAAAGAGCAGAAAGTACAGTCTCTACAAAAGAGGTTTGTCAAGACAAATAGTTGTTATGTTCGGTTTTACTGCATGTTAAAAATAAAAGAAACAACAACAAAAAACTGATTAACTTCAAATCTGAAATGAAAGAGGATTTGACCATTGGATGAAACAGCTATTAGTTTAATAGCGGGATATTGATGAGCAGTTGATTCACCTAATTAAAACAAGTGTCCACTTAAGGGAATTAACATTATTTTATTTAAAATGTTTTCATTTAATTTTATTTATGTTCATGTTTTTGCTGGGTTAATGAGAATCTTGTTTTTCCCCTAATCACAATGTACATCGAATACAGAAGTATTGTATGCAATAATGTTTTTCCTTTGAATAAAACAAAACCCAGGGACTTATAGAATAGTATACATCATTATTCTGTGTGAGGGTCACTTAGCACCTCTCTTTGACAGTCAGCCCGTGGAGAGGGTGGAACAATATTTTAAAAATTACTTTAACTCAAGAAGAATCAAAATAATGAAGAGAAAAAACAATGTTTTATATATGGTCTGAAAGCCCCGAAAAAGTAACATGAAAAGGCAAGTTAAATTTCATTGTACACCTCTAGGCAGAAGCATTGATAAGTATCACATTACACCCTGACAAGAAAATTAAATAATACAAAGTGAAAAAAAAAAAAATGAAATATATATATAATTTTCTGGGTTTCATCATTTGACATAGTCCTCCTGACCAACAGCTATTACTGTAACAAGATAAGTGGGTATAACATTAAGGACATATGCCGACACTGGGGTCTTATAAATATGGGTTAGGTTTTTAATAACTTCATTCAGCAAATTTTTGAAACTCTACATGCAACGACTATCTCACTTACACAGTTATTGGTAGAAAAATGTTCTAACATTACAGTGTCTCTGTTTCTGTTTTGACAATACCTAGCCGGTTTAACACCTTATGTTAGTAATGCTCTTAAACTAAATAATTATAGCAATTATCGCTTGCTTGCTAAAAAACATAACCTATATTTGTTTATTAAATAAGGTACTGGTATGAAAATAAGAATTTCATATACAATCAAACCCCGCTTAACTGACATCTTATTATTACAGAAAGTTGCCTTTTGTCCCTGGTAAAAGAAAGCCCCTACGTACATTCTCTCTAATTTTAACCCACTTAACATGGACACCCCATTCACTTTCTTTTGGTCCCCAGTGCCCGTAATAATGGAGTTTGACTGTACTTAGAACATGACATTTCTTATTGTGTCTTTTTGTACACACCACGTGAATTGCTATAAAAAAAATTGGTCGAAAGTGTTACCACAATCTGATACATCTAGTAATACATAGATTGCCATACTGCAAAAAGTTTTGAGACCCAGCTATAAAATTCTCTATAATCTAATTTGTGAAGAAGGTTTCGCTTGAACCCCTTGAATGACTTGTACTCCCTTCCTGGCTAAACACTGAATGCCTTGATGTCATGCAAATTTTTTGTGATGGTGATCACTGTTTCATCCAAGTGTTTTGAGCTGTGAAATCCACTTCTTGCTTTCAGATTGCAATCAATGTCTGCCATGCACAAAATGTCCTCTAAAGTGGACAGAGATTTGGCAATCCGCTGCGTAGCTGGTTCAGAAATGTTTGATGCCAGCTGTTTCAATGCTAGTTTAAGCAGCTTATTTAAGTGTTCCATCCTGAGATCTAAAGGAAAATTTCCACCTGCTTTTCTAGAGTTGTTGAAAGCACGGTTATGTAACACCTCAAATGCTAGCTTTTCACTTAATATGGCATATACTTTGGCCAGGAACAAAAGAACAACATATGCATACTTGACTCTATTATGTGTGTGAAGAAAGAGAAGAGCTACTTTCAGGAACTTCAACAGGCTTGCCGAGTCACCTTCTTTTACTGAATCATTGAAAACCATCATAAGTAGACCAAATGTCAATCTTGCACTGTGGTAATTGTGAACACACTCCTCAGAGTGATCTTGTGCTTCTTGGTCAGCCCCATTGTCTGTTTGGTGTGGCGTTTCATTCATTTGATCTGCATGTTGGCTTCTCTCATGCCTGAAAAGGTAGAATACTGGTCTTATAATAATTGCTCTTTTTTGTACGTAACAAATTTAAAGTTCTCATTAATATTCTTGGAAAGTTAAAGTATCTGAAGACAACTTTCAAGAAAGACTTGTTTATAGCCACTTGATAAAACAATTTATAAAATCAAAGACAATTTCTTTGTCTCAAACTGCTATCTATTATTTGTATATGTTGTCGTTCAATTTTTTGTTTGGGGATATGGAAATGTATGATAATGAGTTTAAAACAAAGAAAAATAACATTTGAACCAATTATAAAATTTAACCACAACATAGATATAGAATACGTTCTGCATACTGGTTTCTTCCTTGTTTGGTCTTGTACGTTTTTCCACAACGGATACGGCAAATGTAATAACCAAACTCATCTCTATCTTCAAAGGTGTTTGGTACCTTTCCATGCTGCGTTCTTTCATGACTAATAGCACAGAAAGAAAAATAAATGACACAAAGAGTATTCAGCAACTTCCAGGCAAACAGATTAGCAGTTTTAAGGAAGAACACAGAAAATGCCTTTTTTAATTTCAGGGAAAAAAATTGTTGTTATTGCTTGAATCAGTGCTATAGGTGTATGGTGATCTGCCATTTATGGTGTGTAAAATTGGATGCTGATTTAATTAAGCTAAAGTGCGTAGGGACCATTACTGGCACAAAAAAAATTACATAAAATTGATCAATTTTTTTCATTTCTTTTCAGGCTTAAGCCTGGCAGTGATGAAGCACTCTCTTAACAATCATATACACATAATTTATGTGTACTAGTTAATACATCAATTACTGAGAACTGTCGTCCATATCTCAACCCCATCTAGTACTTCATTAAGAGACAAAGATGTACCAGGGAAAATTATATTCAAGGCATCTATGGTATACTTACTCTACCCTTGCTGGATGGTTGTTGAAAACCTCTCCACACTCTCGGAACGGGTAACCATTTCTTCCTTGGGTGTCTAACTCATCAACAGCTGCGACAAACTCATTCACGTCACATGATGTCTGTATGAATACATACACATTAAGAAATTCGACAACTTCCTTTGACAACCAGTCACGCTTCTGCTCATTTCCCCATTTCTTTAAAACTGCTCTGTCTGGAAGCTGGCGAGTGGTTGGTAGACCTTGAGAAAAAAGCATTCAGAGCAGAAAAATAATTTCCAAGTACACTTTGATATTAATTCCTGTCTTTCATTTTTAAAAATATTTTACTATAGTTAAGGAGTGTTCTTACAAGCAATAATTGGTGTTAAAATAGACAGTGTAAAGTAGTAAACACACTGTCAATACTATCCATTCCTGTGAATTCCATCCAAGCGGCAAGAATGCTGGCAAATGTTTTAGACTCATGAAAGTCTTTATAATAATTAAAATAATGATTAAAATTTATATAGCGCAACTTTCCATGGGACATATATGATCAAATGCGCTTTACAATAAGTTAAAAAGAAAGACTAAAGATGAATAAAATTTACAAGCAAGTAGAAAGAATTCAAAATAAAATAAAATAACAATAAGTGATAAATAATAAAATATACGAAACAAATACACTACTACAAATTAAAAGCTTGTTTAAAAAGATATGTTTTCACATGGCATTTAAAATTTGACGAGAGAGTCAAGGCTGGATATTTCGCTAGGTAGGTTGTTCCAGAGCTTTGGGGCTGCATAACAGAATGCTCTACCACCAACTGTTGGGAGTATCTTGCCGCTCGGAACCTCAAGCATAACGTTTTTGCTGGGTCTGAGGGAATATCCGGTTGATTTCCTTTGGCGGATCAATTTGCAAAGATAATCTGGTGCCATGTCGTGAATAGCTTTAAAAGTCATCACTCAAATCTTAAACTCAATGTGGTACTTTATGGGAAGCCAGTGAAGCTGAGATAAGACTGGTGTTATATGGCAAAACTTAGGATGCTCAAAAATAAGCCTTGCAGCTGCGTTTTGAGACTCTTTGAATCTTATCAATTTGTACCTGTGACAATCCATAGAGTAAACTGTTACAGTAATCTAATCGGCTGGAGACAAACGCCTGAATCAAAGGCTCTCATCCGCCTAATGTTGTGGAGGTAGTAAAATGATGCCTTACAGACTTTGCTGATGTAGGAGTTCATTGACAGCTTGTCATCAATGTCAAGCCAAGGTTCCTAACAACTGGCGATTTCATTATAGCAGAGTTTCCCACGGTGATCGAAGAAATATTAACTTTAGATAACTGTTGCTGGGTGCCAATGACGAGAAATTCCGTCTTTTCAATCGTTGAGAAGGAGTTTGTCGTGTTCCATCCATGAGCGAATGTCGTCAATGCAATTTTGCATGGCAGTTATAGCATTTTGTTGACTGGACAAGTCATCGGGCTTGAAGGACAAATATATTTGTGAATCATCCACATAACAGTGAGAATTTGGAAGGTGACGTTCAATGATGTTAAATAGCTTTGAAGAGTAGATGATATACGACAAGAGACCAAGACAGGACCCTTGTGGAACGCCCTAGTTAAAAGGAAGACTGTCAGAGAGGGTGCCGGGAATGGAAACACGTTGACTTCTTGGTGACAAATACGACTTAAACCAATCTAATGGTGCTCCAGAAATTCCAAATGAAGTGTGAAGTCTACGCAACAAAACATGCATTGAAATCCTTTGTGGGCACTTTCTTTGCATTGGAATTTTCACTTCGGTTCATTTGAGCAAATGAAGTCCCCTTTTCACCTGCTGATTCTTCCTTTACAAAAATTTTGTTGCTCACCTTTAATATAACAGAAAAATAGTCATATAAGTTAAATATGAGTGAATTACTGTTCAATTTGTCAAACCCAACCATCAGAGGTAACATCAGCCCAAGCAATTTTTTTTGTGCACGTGATAGTACTAGTCAGTATCTATCAATGTTTGAACTAATGTGCATTACCGATCCCTGATGGAGACTTCCAAAATGTAATGTCTTATGCTTTAAGTACCATCGGACACAAGACAAAAAAACATGTTCTAATGGAGTGAAAGACATGAAGTGTTTTGCCACTACACATTTGACGTTCGACTGTCGCACCAAAGGTTATAAGTTGTTTATATGTTTTTTTTATCAGCGCATTCTGTTCATATTTCATTTTCCTCAACCTTTAGGCATATTTCTTACTCAGAAACAGCACACTTGAGAAAACAAATCAAGTCGACAACAGTGGCCTACTCCAAACTTTGAATGTTTGGCAGCAAACAAGTCATGTTTGCATCCAGTTAGAACCTGTTTTTTCCTCACATGTACACACTTAGATGCAACTGACGGTATTATGGTAGTGAACAAATTCAATTCAAGACTGGCAAAAACTAAGGTTACGTAATATTTGAACTATAATGAGCCAATTCAAAAAGGTCAGTTACCTGATACATGCACATTTTTAGGTGGAATTCTGAAAATGTGCACTCAAGCCCCTCAAGCCAATCAGCTTCGGTCTCTCCAAGCTTGAATGTCCACTGGACATTTCTTTCCCTCTCCTCAGTTAGCTGGTCTCCATGAACAATAGTTTTGTGCAACACATGATCTTCCTTCATTGGAACATGTTCTTCTTGAAACTTTTTCAACAACTCTGCCATGTCACCAGACTTATTTGTGTTCAAAAAATCCAATTCTAGGAGGCACTAAAAATTGGAAAAATTAAGACTGTTAATCCAGTCTTCTCACCAGACCTTACAAGGCTGTAGTGCAAATGATTTATCATAACAAGTGCTTGTTTGGGTTAAAACATAGACTACTCAAGCAGTCAATATTCCTTTGTATTGTCTAAGATGGAATTAGTAAGCTGAGATGATATAATAATATTTAATGGCATTGCAATGCTTTATGCGAAGGAAGTTTAATCCCTTCCGGGCACACCATACAGCAAATGAAACTGGCTATAACAAATATCATTTCCACTTATCGTCAGATCGATGCCTGCAACAAAATAAAAATCCAGAGAGGGACGGGTTGAGTTAACAAGTGTTAGAAAAGGATAATTAAAAAGTAAAAATTCCTTTGATTACACATACAAGACGGCCTTAAAGACATAATTTTAAAAAAAAATTAGCAAACACACATGGACACAATAACAAGGCAGGGAAATGTGTTCTAGTTTAAGCAAGACAAAGTAGCTTTGCAAAAGCAATACATTTCTTTAATGCATAAAGCAAATTGAATCGACCATGAGTTATGAGCTTAGTACCCTAGCCTCTGAGCGGATGTGAGGCTGAGGCAGACCTTGTTGATACAAACCTCTTTTGATGCTAAAAAACAAAAGTGAGCATAAGAACATAATAAATCAGGAACCGTTGTATCAAAACAAGGTCAACCCGTTTGCACCCCGTAACTGTAAAATGGACTACCACTTTAAAAGGGTTACTTATTTGTTTTGACTTCTGCTTCATTTCATTTAAATACTTATGTGGGATGTGGTGGATTACTGCTGATTTAAGCCCCTCTACACACTTGAAAGTATTTACAAATTACTTGAAAGACAAGTGTTACCATACATGATTGCATGGCAACGTGCTCCTCTTGGCTTGGAAGTATGTGGATCATCTGCAAGTCTTTCTGTTGCATCTGTGGCTGACAATCAACTAGACTTGTATCAGGCTTAACACGATTCTTGACTGCAAAACAATGGGTCCAGTGTAGGGACTTGTTTTGATGGCTTGATGATTGATGCCTGGCTTGCACAGCTAGGTCAATATTGTCTGTGACTAATCTGTCAATGAAGGATTTGGACCGTTATATTACATTATGCTCGGCGATCTAATATTACTTGCAAACCAAACCAAAAATTTGTTACCATAGAAGACCTGTGTATATTTTTTTTGACGCATTTCATTGTCATTGATTTATGCCTGACTAGATGTTACAATGAACCCAAGGCGAAATTCATCCGGGTCAACCGGGCTCAAGTGAAGAGGCCCTAAGAAGCCAGGTCTGTTGCACTGATTACTGGCAGCAAAGTAGCGTACATTTTTGAGGTCGACTTGTGGAAAGTGTAGTTTTTGAAAAAACAGTAATCGAATCAACATTCGATTATCGAATCGAGGCTGAATATGAATATTGGATTGTTCATTTTATGAATGGATTATTGAATCAACAAACAAAATCATTTGCCATTAATGAATTCATTAGTTCGTTAGCGCCGGGAACGTTTGATCTGCTTTGACTGAAATTGAAAAAAGGTAAAGGCGCAACAAGCCAAGGGCCCAAACGGCCGGAACTTATACCGGTTTCCGTAGCATGAAGCATGCCCAGGAGTATTCTTACTCCCCCCTTATAATTCTCATGGCTCTGGAATCTTCTTACAAAATTCCAGCACTTCTTTTAAAATTTTTCCAGCAGAAATTTTGAATGATGTGATATCAAATGAAAGATTTTGGCATGGTTTCCATTCATTGCTGTTGACATCATAAACTCTTAGGGCTGCATTTCGCCTATCACTCTGGTCTGATTGAAATTTACCAAATACAAAAATTTGCCCATTAAAGCACACAGCACTAGGAGGATGCCCTGGAGCAAACACTGGGCTTGAAATCGCACTCCAAATATTCACGTCTTTGTCATATTTTTCAGAAGAGTATCCATTAGAATTACTATTGCGAAGTCCTCCAAAGACAAAAATTTGGTTACGGAAATGAACCCCAGCTGGACTTCTTTCTTCTTGAGTTGAAGCAGTCCGTTTCCAGCAATTTTCATTGCACACCCCAGTTTAAAAAAAAACGGAGAGAAAATTAATAATAACATTAATCAACTACCAAATAATTAACTTGGTTTCTGAAATTGCGTAGTTAAGTGGATGCATTTCAGATTTAGTCATAAGACCCAAACTTTAATAAGGCTTAAGAAATAATGTGAATATATAAACAATCAGCAGTTGCAATCTTCATGATACTAAACCTACTAGGTCAGTTGGTCCAATCAGCAACTGTTAATTTTACTTACTCTTTAGTGCATTCAGCTAAGTCTTGGAATGCAACAACATTGCAGCTCCTGAATGTGCTTTGCTAATAATTCTTGGACATCCACATTCATTTCTTTAATTCTGTTAATGAAGTGTTCCTTTTTCTCGCACTAAAAAATAAAGTTTTGTCAACCACAACCCAAAGTGTAAGCTTTCTTAAATCTATTATTAACGATCAAAATAACTGACACAACAGTATTTACTCAAATAAGCGCCATGGTGCTTACTGACATTTAGATGTAGGTGGCACTTAGTTAAGGGTGCTGCTAATTTGAAGGCAGTGTTTAATTGAAATTTGGAGGCGACAAAGAATGGTTTTAACTACAGTTATTTATAGTATAATGTTTTTCGTATTTAACTAACAGGATTAAAGTCCTTTGATTTTGATTTCATCGGGGCTGAATCACTTATTCAGAGACGGTGCTTATTTGTTGGTGGTGCTTATATCTAGTAAACACGGTATATTTACTCATGGATTGTGTTACCTTTAGTTGCTAGCCTCACAAATTCAGGAAGAAAAAACTATTTTAAAAAACTGAGGGTTCTGGAAAAGTGGCGTACCAGGAAAATTTTAAAGCTTCGATGGAAAAAGGCAACAACAGAGCAACAAACAGGGAAAAAGCTCCCTAGATTGCATACGATGACAAAACTTACAAACTTGACAATGAACAAACTAACTACCATAATGAAACCTCCAGGTCAAAATAGGGTCTCAACAATGAAAGAGACACTAACTGAACCTAGCCAACTTTAAGGGACTGGGTGGGCGGAAGGTGGTACTGGTACATTACAACCAACCATGTAACTGGACCCCCAGCACATTAGCTTCCAGACTCCCAGATTAGGGAGAAAAACGTTTTCGGGTTCTTTTCTTTGTTCAGCAGGTAGAAAACAACACTCAAGGCAAAGTGAAAGGAAATGTCACAGTTTCGTGAGCAGTTCGTAAGCGAACAGTTTCTGGATTGCAGGGGTGGTATTAATAAAGTAGCAAATTCGATCATCATTTTATACCAACCTGCACAACGCATCTAAGCATTAACATTAACAGTTTCTTTAGCTCTTTTGCAGCTGCATCTGCAACATTGAAATGGGTCACTTAATATTACACTTGAGCATGAACATACAGAAGTAATGAAAACATCATGCAAACTGGGCACCCAGTTTATTATTAGCAGAGCTAGTCTTGGTTGGTCCTACACAGTTCTGCATGGCAACGTGTTCCTCTTGGCTTGAAAGTATCTGGGTCATCTGCAAGTCTTTGTCTTGCATCCGTGGCTGACAATCAACTAGACTTGTATCAGGCTTAAGACGATTCTTGACTGCAAAACAATGGGTCCAGTGTAGGGACTTGTTTTGATGGCTTGATGATTGATGCCTGGCTTGTACAGCTAGGTCAATATTGTCTGTGACTAATCTGTCAATGAAGGATTTGGACCGTTATATTACATTATGCTCGGCGATCTAATATTACTTGCAAACCAAACCAAAAATTTGTTACCATAGAAGACCTGTGTATATTTTTTTTGATGCATTTCATTGTCATTGATTTATGCCTGACTAGATGTTACAATGTTTGTTACACACCCCAGTTTAAAAAAAAACGGAGAGAAAATTAATAATAATATTAATCAATTACCAACACCCGAGTGTTCGCTTAACCATCCCAATTAAAGCCACGCGCGTTTGTATCTGATCGATTAACCAAACCATTAGTTCTTTTCCCGTTCGTCTGTTGTTTCCGTTTTGTTGTTTTCAAGGTCATACGCTAAATTGCCCTAAAGTAGTACATCAGTTCTAAAGTTTTGTTAGGTCTGTTTTTGTTAACGTGTAAAGAGTTCTGAGTTCTGACCCGAGTCCTAGCTGAAAGTTCCTACACAGCTTCATAATCTGGCTTAGTCTATGGGCGATAAACTGAAGCTGGTGTTGTTAGCGCAAGGAATATAGGTTTTTCGTTTTCGTTGCTTAACGTCTATTTTGTTGTGCGTTTTGCTTTCATTGCCGTTTTTTCTTGATTCATTGGTCCCTTATCGTATCTGCGTTCTTTGACGTTGTGGGGTTTCGCTTGTAGTTTTTGCGTAGGTAAAGTAGGTTCGACAGCTATAGTCGTTACAAACAGTGTATTGATCATATTCCATATTGTGTATTTGCACGGCTAGCCTCGGAATATGAACGAGGCTAGCCGTTCAAAAACAAAGCTTTTTTTAATCTCCTGGGACAAAATGGCCGCCGCATGACAAAGGTCTATAGCTGTATCTGTCCTAGGGGCAAGCCTCATACCTTTGACTTCAGTGCGTCAATCTCATCTCTGTACTGCTCCACTCAACGTGCCTCCTTAGACAGGGTTCTGTTCTACAGACGAGAAAGAAGAGAAAGACAGCACGGCAAAATGAATTTACGCCTTGAAAAGTGTGCAACCATAAATAGACAAGCTTCCGTCGAACTCTTCTTGTTTTAACGCTGTTTAACGGTAAGTAGACGCTGTAATCAAATTTTTTTTTTCAACAGTACTACAGTACCTCGTAAGATTCCATTACAATTACCTTGAAGAAAATACTATAAAATTGTATATTCTTCTAAGCGATTGCATATTATGTTTCTGTACATGCAGTTGTATGCTCTGTTTTCCATGGCTAAGAGAAGGGTAGAGTTGGCTATATGGAAGGAATTAGGGTGAGGTACAACACACAGAACAAGATCTTTATCCTTTCCATTGGTAGATTGCAGATGATCAAGAAGACTGATAGTAATCTGAATTCTTCTCTGTTTTACTAACTTGTTGTGTAAGGCCTAAATTGGAAGTCGGAAATATCTTACGTTGCAAGTAAAGTTGCGAAGTCAATCGGTATAATATCTAGATGCAGCTTCTTTCTTCCTAAATCGTCTTTACGTTTGCTCTACTATTCCTTAATTTATCCTTATTTTTACTACTGCAATATCGTTTGGGCTTCGACCTATAAAACTAATCTCCGCCGCCTTGTTATCCTGCAAAAGCGCATTATTAGAATTATTAATAAATCACATTTTAATGCTCATACTGACCAAATCTTTAAGGACCTCGGTATACTAAAATTTAATGATATCCATTTGCTTCAACTGGGCCAATTTATGTATTCTTGCAAAAATTCATTCTTACCTCCAAAGTTTAATAACAATTTCGCTCAAAGCAATCAATTCCACTCTTACAATACAAGAAATTCCCAGGCCTACCGTCTACCGTATTGTCGTACAAACACGAAGAAGTTCTCGCCCTTTTTTCAAGGGCCTAAGTTTTTTAATTCACTTGACAACAAGATCATCAACTCTCAATCCCTCTCCTCTTTTAAGAAAAAACTGAAGATTAAATTATTGAGTAAGTATGAAAACAGTTTATAAATCTTTCCATCTTCGACTTTTCGCCTTCTTCTCTTCAATTGACGTGAAACAGCTCTAGCTCATAGTTCGAGGAGGTCTAATTTTCTCAAACGTTCCAGTCTGAACCAAAACTGAACAGATGGGCTACTGTTGAAGAAGAGGAAGGTGTCAATATTTTGTTGAAATACGTTTGTTGTGTTATATGGCGACACCAATAAATTAGAAAAAGGCGTTTTCGGAACTAGCTGGTCCGCGAACTCAAGGTTGATGAAAGGAGATTATTGAGACAGTCAAAGATATAATTATGCTCAAATAGACGAAATCAGTTTTTAGAAAGTCAAAGTTACACAAGTTACTTGGAGAAAATTTTGGGGACAGAAATGTGTATAAAGTTTATGAAGTTTGAGAGTGAAGAGATTTCGCCAAATGGAGATGATTGCAACAAGAGTGATTCGAAGAAAGATCATTCACTTTAGCTTCTTTTTAAAGATAACTTTCCTCAAATATCAGCTATTTTCGAACGTCTCCAAAACTTATGTACACAAACCTTATTTCAAGGTGCTCTTCCGACGTCTTCTGTTGGGATAAGAAGTCTTCGATCCTACAAAAAAGAAGCAACACCCAGTAGATTAAAATGATTCCTGTTTCAAGCAAAATCGTTCCCCCACTGCTGCCATAATACAAGTAGTTTTAAAACAAGTATATACACAGACTCACTTTTTCTCTAGCTCAGCATTGTCTTTCCGAACTTTTGTCAACACTTCATGAGTTTGACTTTGTTCTTCCGCTGCTTCTGCTAGTCTGTGGGCAAAGTTAACAAGACAAACGTTCTATACTTTGAATTGTTCGCAATTTTCTACCTAAGTAGAGGTGAATGCCGCTGGATAAGATCCTCCGAGATAACCAATCAGAACGAGTGAAAGGTATTTTTCACTGGCTTGGTTTGTGTAAAATTATGCACCTATCAATGTAATGCCGGCGGGGGGGGGGGGGGGAAGCAGGGCATAGGGTGGGGATTTGACTTTTTTCAAAAATTTGCAATCAAATTCCCTGCCCACGGGCAAATCATTCCAGTCAAATGCAACCAAATTTCCCCACCCCAGGCTACACATTGCTGTCAATCCCAAGGCAGAACATAAGAAAGGCGCAATAAAAATATCTCCAAATAAAACTCTGCAATCTTTTATAAACGTTGCTGCATCACCAGAGATACATGTTCCTGTTACAGCTGCAATTATAGGTTTTAACCATAAGCCGTGTTATACTGCGTAGAATACATAAACCTTTAGGAGAAAGTCCACATTTTGTAAGTTTAAATATACCGTTGTTAGTAAAGGGTACAAAGAAAGTCAGTTTTATAAGTTTACAGTGATTGTAGCGAATGAGCCATACACTAATCAATTGTACTTGCAAAAATCGACTTGGTTTCTCTTTAATTCCGTTTACTTTGATACCACAGTATTTTAAGAGGTTGAAGTGATCAAAAACACGCTAAAACAAACGAGATTTGAAGACAAAACAGTGAAATCCACTCAGCCTTCGCTTGTTCTCATTGGCCTCTATGACTTCCTGATCTTTTCAAACCGCGTGCTTTTCGACTTGTATTAAAATAAATTCACTCTCACCAATCATAGCTCACAATTCCTAAACTTTAAAGGTCAGTTCAAGTACGTTTATATCTAATTCACCTTTTCTCAAGATTTTGAAGTCGTCGGTCCTTAGCTTGAAGGGTTTCTTTCATCTCAGCAATTTTCTTCTCCATTTTTTCTACTTCCGCCCGCTGGGAATTACTGAAAGATTGACAAAAATCAGGTGGAGCTTACTAAGTGACTTTTGGAAACACACAGGTGAGTACAACCCATTAATTCGCTGAGTCGGTTCTAGGGAGGAACAACATTTTTTTACCTATTCACTCTCTAGATGAAATCTTATAGTGCGCCTATTTCTTTAGTATGACATGATTGCCGTTACCTGTTCTGTTTGTCCACAATTAGTTGGGCATTTTCTTCCATAATTTCCTTGATCTTAAATTGCTCAAATTCTTTTTCCTCTTCTAGATGATGGACTTGCGTTTTCAACATAGCATTTGCTTCCTCTAAGATCTCTGAAAATCATAATACAACCAGACGATTATTGCACTACAAATTTTAAGACAGTAACACCATTGATGGAGCCATATTGAACTGCTGCCCCTTTTAAAGAGTTACCTAGCAATGGGTCTCAAGGGCGCTTTCTATTTGTCAAAACTGGCCGGACGGACCATGGCCGAACAAGTCAGTTTGAAAATGAAATAGGCTTTTTCCAAGATGTTTTTGCTGAAAAACGTTCTCCTTCGTGCATACTATTTAGGATTTGACTGATTTGGCTGGAGAGTTTTGATTAAAAGTGAGATTATCATTGCGACGGGAATAGTCTGGCCGGTCAGTTCTCTGGTTTCAAAAAACCCGTTCTTGAGTAAGCAATTCAGAAACTGGTTTTGATGATACTCAGAAGATGGGTGAGTTAAGCGAGGTCTTCAAGTAGTCTATAAGAACCTTAACCTATATCATGTCCCGTTGGGCTGCGTTTGTAAACTCCCTGTTAATCGTTATTCTTGTCTAAATTTCTAGCCTCCACCAATTTCAGTTACCATTCCAAGCAACTGTTTTAATACAGCGATCACTTAACTGGTAGATGATACAGTTTAAAAACAGTTTTAAATCTCTTTTTGTTTCGGTGGTGGAAGCCTAAACCTACTCACCAATTCTCTCTTCCCTTGCGTTGAGGCCTGTGACTTGGTCTTCTAGCACAAGCTTACTCTCGTGTAAAAAAACGTTTTGTTCTCTAAGGTCCTACAAGCAACAAAAGAAAAAGAGACAAATTCACCCTTCAATCGCTTCCAATACCAAAGGATGGGATCAGTTGGCAGGGCAGAAGTCTTTCATGCGGAAGGTCACACCAAGACAGTCAAGCCTTCTCTAAACGAATACCCCTATAAGACGGACACCTCTGTAACATGGACACCTAGAGTTACTGTACCTCTCTTTCTTTACTCCTTCTAGTTGACTCTCTACAGGCCGATTTAGACGGTAAGATTTTCGCTTACGACTATCGCGCGGGACTAGCACGATATTCGTACGACACATTGTACATTTCGTAAGTGAAAATTGTGCTCGTGTGGATGGTCGAAAGTCATGACATATGCTAGTTGAGCACGATAGTCGTAAGCAAAACAACATCATGCAAAAGAAATAGTACCCGTCCCAACAGTGTCTGTATTAGACAGAGTTGTACTCTGCAGTAGTCAGTCCCCTTAGATGGAGGGAGAAGTCATACTAATACAATATACAGCACTGATCACAGAAGCAAGATTTTCTTAAAACTTTCTTCGATTTAAGGGGATATTGCTCGTGGAAATGGGAATCTTCACAAATTTTGCCATTTTATACACACACTGAGTGAACTCTGATATTAAAATACGACTGCTTTGCTTGCTAGGACATGTTTCTTGTAGCAAAAGCAGGGAAACATCTTGGGTGACCATGTGCCACAGTCAATATTACGAGCAGGAATATAGAGTAATGTTGGGCTATATTAGGGACAAATGCACGTAGTTCAGTTAGTAATTACGACAACTTACAAGCACGTTTTACAAGAAAAAATCTTCTTCGTTACTGCAATTCACAACTTACCTTTGCCATCTTTTTATAGAGATCAAGATCTCTTAGTTTTTGTTTCAAACGCACGTTCTCTTCGTTGAGTTTATCAACTCTGTCTGTCTAAAATTGTAAAAATATTTGTCAGCTTAGTTTCTTTTCCTATGAATGTACTGAGATCAGGTGCCAGGCTTCCTTGTAGGGAGATTAGAGCACCATAACATTCTCTGATTCAAAGGTTCCTTTAAGGTTAGTTAGAGCGATTTTCGAGTGACCTTTCGGTAAGTGATCGTTATTTGTTTTATCAGCCAAAGATCAAAAGATAGCCTCTTCGTTTTCCCGCTAAAGAAAACCCTAATATGTAAAAGGAATTGTTCGATTGGCCAATCGTGTTGCAGCATGACGTCAAATCGAAGTATCGGTTGATTTCTATGAAGTTCTTCGGGCATAAAGTTTTTTTTCACCCGAGTGTTCGCTTAACCATCCCAATTAAAGCCACACGCGTTTGTATCTGATCGATTAACCAAACCATTAGTTCTTTTCCCGTTCGTCTGTTGTTTCTGTTTTGTTTTTTTCAAGGTCATACGCTAAATTGCCCTAAAGTAGTACATCAGTTCTAAAGTTTTGTAAGGTCTGTTTTCGTTAACGTGTAAAGAGTTCTGAGTTCTGACCCGAGTCCTAGCTGAAAGTTCCTACACAGCTTCATAATCTGGCTTAGTCTATGGGCGATAAACTGAAGCTGGTGTTGTTAGCGCAAGGAATATAGGTTTTTCGTTTTCGTTGCTTAACGTCTATTTTGTTGTGCGTTTTGCTTTCATTGCCGTTTTTTCTTGATTCATTGGTCCCTTATCGTATCTGCGTTCTTTGACGTTGTGGGGTTTCGCTTGTAGTTTTTGCGTAGGTAAAGTAGGTTCGACAGCTATAGTCGTTACAAACAGTGTATTGATCATATCCCATATTACCTTTCGGGATTTTGCATGCACATTTTCTCGAAATAGACCTTGGTCACGCGGCTAGCCTCGCAATATGAACGAGGCTAGCCGTTCAAAAACAAAGCTTTTTTTAATCTCCTGGGACAAAATGGCCGCCACATGACAAAGGTCTATAGCTGTATCTGTCCTAGGGGCAAGCCTCATACCTTTGACTTCAGTGCGTCAATCTCATCTCTGTACTGCTCCACTCAACGTGCCTCCTTAGACAGGGTTCTGTTCTACAGACGAGAAAGAAGAGAAAGACAGCACGGCAAAATGAATTTACGCCTTGAAAAGTGTGCAACCATAAATAGACAAGCTTCCGTCGAACTCTTCTTGTTTCAACGCTGTTTAACGGTAAGTAGACGCTGTAATCAAAATTTTTTTTTTCAACAGTACTACAGTACCTCGTAAGATTCCATTACAATTACCTTGAAGAAAATACTATAAAATTGTATATTCTTCTAAGCGATTGCATATTATGTTTCTGTACATGCAGTTGTATGCTCTGTTTTCCATGGCTAAGAGAAGGGTAGAGTTGGCTATATGGAAGGAATTAGGGTGAGGTACAACACACAGAACAAGATCTTTCCATTGGTAGATTGCAGATGATCAAGAAGACTGATAGTAATCTGAATTCTTCTCTGTTTTACTAACTTGTTGTTTAAGGCTCTCCAAACTCTTTTTACTAGCTAAAAGCTCGTCGTTTAATGCTTGCAGTGCATTATTTTTTTCCTCTCTGCAATACAATAAAAGTAAAAAGAGAATTAAATGTCACCTTGTGTTAAAGACATGTTTATGAGCTCAACCCGGGTTTCTTTTTCTTGTGTTTAAAAGCATTTTCTCGGTTAATTTTCTGTGCTATTTTTAGAGCTTCCAATCATCAACTTCTAGACAAAAAGGAATTAAAAGCGAAATGCTTTTTAAGCTTTCAAATCTGAATTCAAATCTCGCACTAACCCTGGGTTATCTTAACCCAGCTTTGAACAACTCAGCCCTTTAGTTTATCCTGCACTTGTGACCAGTGACCTGCGTTTTGTGAACATACAATGTAGCCTCAGTCGGCAGGTACACTATACTGCATAGCTTTTGAGCTGGCATGAAAACCTGAAATACTGGATTGGCCTTCTGTTCACACAAAAGAACAATGATTTCAGCATGATTTCTGTGACAGAGCAAAGCTGTGCTGTGTGCATCATCTCTTAAGTGGAGAGTCACAACAGATAGGTGTTCATGGTATACAGGATAGCTTTTTGTGTCAGCATGAAAGCCTATACAGTAAATATATAGTGTGAACATCTAGCCTGAAAGATCATCTCTCTGATCAAGCAAGTAAGTTATACACTTATTTTAAAACATACATTTCTTCCGTTAATAGTTTGATCTTCTCCTTGTTTGCATGGGCCACTGGTGTCTCCTTGTTATGGCTAACAGCAGGGCTTGCTAGATGGAAAAGTGGCCGCCGATTCTCACTCTTAAAGGAAAATGACAAAACAGAAATATTTATTGTGTTGATGAGGATGAGGAGATAAGTAATCAATATTTTATAAGCATGCACACCAATACTTCAGTTTAAAGTGTAAATGGGACTACGGTATGCTTGACTATCAACCACTTCTTTAATGAAAGAAAGACATTTATCCCAGAATGTTGACTTAAAATTTACATTGTAGTGCTGGATTTTGTTTTTCAATTTTCAGCTAAAACAAAATACACTTTAAGCAGCAACCCCCCAATAAGTGCCTCTCCTTTCGTGTGAAATTTTGAACAAGTGCCCAGGCACTTCTTCAAGGAAACACAGTATTGATTGGCTCTCAATAGCTGTGGTGTACGAAAGACACATTAATTGTAACTATAGATGAAATTGAAAGAAAGGCAATTTGATTTTCTCAGGATATAAAGCTCCAAGTGGCAAATACACCTGTACTCTCACACATCATTATCACTGTATCAAAACATTAGATAGCGAATGAAATCAATACACAAAAAAACAATTAGCAAAATTAAATACTCACCTCCTTATCATTTAATAGAAAATCCCTTTCATACGAAAGGTAAGATATCATCTAAAGTAAAAGAACATTGAATATTGAAATTTGTTCATATCAACTTGAAGAGGTGGCTGAATAAAATAACAGTTTAAGGCAATTCAATCTTATGAGATCTGTTTTGGAGCAGATGAGAAATTGCTTAAGCTCAGACCCATGGATGCATGCATCCGTCAAGACACCAAGATGCATGCATGCATGCATGTACAGCTGTATACATGATCTTAGCATAATAAACATGTTGTACGCTGTAAAAAAAATTGTCACATCAAACCCCTACCTCCCCTCCCCTCCAGGCCAAGGTGGCCATTGTGGAGAGATTTGACTGAATCCTCGTATTTTGGTTTTATCACAAACCTCCACTGTATAGGATACTTACCCCAATGCAAGGATACTTACTTCAATGCAGTTGTCTCTTTCTTCAAGAAGTTTTTTCAAGTGAGAAAGTATGTTGTCTGTATATAGCAGTTGGCTGGAAAGAAGAAAATACATGTAGATTAAACTGAAGTAACTGGAATAAAGGTCTGGACCCATCTGTAATTATAAAATTTGGACATAAGTGTAATAAAGGCGGTATATGTAAAAGTCTCCTTAACAATCAAACTGGTAATACACCAACAACAAATTATGACCAATAAGAGATAACAGGTGACCTGCAGAAACCAACCCCTGCCATTTAATTTTCTGTTCATGGCTTTCACGTCACTGTCAAACTGAATTTTATTGGGCCAATTGGCCCAATCAGCAACTGGTAATTTTACTTACTCAATAGTGGATTCAGCTACGTACATCTTTGAATGCCACAATATTGCAGTCTTCATTTTCGGTTATAAACCGAATGTCTTCTTCCAATACTTCCCTGACAACCACATGCGTTTGCTTAATTTCTTCAAGGAAGTATTCCTTGTTTTTGCACTAAAAAATAAAGTTTTGTCAACCACAACCCAAAGTGTAAGTTTTTTAAATCTATTATTAACGATCAAAATAACTGACACCACAGTATTTACTCAAATAAGCGCCATGGTGCTTACTGACATGTACATGTAGGTGGAACTTATTTAAGGGTGCTGCTAATTTGAGGGCAGTGTTTAATTGAAATTTGAAGGCGACAAAGAATTGTTTTAACTACAGTTATTTATAGTATAATGTTTTTGGTATTTAACTATCATCAATATCTTCAAGAGCACCAGTAATGTGCCATGGAGCTCTGGCCATATCAGCTTTAAGCTCATTTAAGTCTAAGGATTTATAATGAGTCTTTATTTCATCAAAAGATAAAACTACATATCTTATGTTACAATAATACGGAGGATAAAAAACTATGAAAAAAATATCTACATATATGTATATATATGTATATATATACGTTTTAATTATATATATATATATATATATATATATATATATAATTAAAACGTATGTCATTACAATAAATGGAGCTTACAAATCAACCTATTTACAAAGGTGTTGATGAAACGCTGTTTATTAATTTTCGGGCGTGCAGTTTGTTGACGTGTAAAGAGTTCTGAGTTCTGACCCGAGTCCTAGCTGAAAGTTCCTTCACAGCTTCATAATCTGGTTTAGTCTATGGCGATAAACTGAAGCTAGTGTTGTTAGCGCAAGGAATATAGGTTTTTCGTTTTCGTTGCTTAACGTCTATTTTGTTGTGCGTTTTGCCTTCATTGCAGTTTTTTCTTGATTCATTGGTCCTTTATCGTATCTGCGTTCTTTGACGTTGTGGGGTTTCTCTTGTAGTTTTTGCGTCAGTTGTATGTTTGTTCAGGTTAGTGCTAGTTTTTCTTTTGCCTGTGAAAATGCGATCGTCTTGTACGTTTCTCGTTTGTTTCGTTCGCTTAGGGTTAGATAAAAGGAAAAGAGGGTACTTGCCTGAAAAATGCTGAAAATTGGTTCAAACCAGCGATGTGAACAACGTGATGGTGAGCGATCGAAAGGGGGCGAGCACATGGAAAAGCGCCTCTAAGAATGATAAAGTCCGGAACGCCCTAAATTCTGATTGGCTGGAAATAAGATAGGCTTGGAACCTGCCGCCTTGGCCTGCAAACCATTATCAAATGCCTTGTCATAAAATCCCATTATGATGTCGTCATAACGGTGTCTTTTAAGCACCAACCCTCCAATAAGTGCTTCTCCTTTCGTGTGAAATTTTGAACAAGTGTCCAGGCACTTCTTCAAGGAAACACAGTATTGATTGGCTCTCAATAGCTGTGGTGTACGAAAGACACATTAATTGTAACTATAGATGAAATTGAAAGAAAGGCAATTTGATTTTCTCAGGATATAAAGCTCCAAGTGGCAAATACACCTGTACTCTCACACATCATTATCACTGTATCAAAACATTAGATAGCGAATGAAATCAATACACAAAAAAACAATTAGCAAAATTAAATACTCACCTCCTTGTCTTTTAATAGAAAATCCCTTTCATACGAAAGGTAAGATATCATTTAAGGTAAAAGAACATTGAATATTGAAATTTGTTCATATCAACTTGAAGAGGTGGCTGAATAAAATAATGGTTTAAGGCAATTCAATCTTATGAGATCTGTTTTTGAGCAGATGAGAAATTGCTTAAGCTCAGACCCATGGATGCATGCATCCGTCAAGACACCAAGATGCATGCATGCATGCATGTACAGCTGTATACATGATCTTAGCATAATAAACATGTTGTACGCTGTAAAAAAAATTGTCACATCAAACCCCTACCTCCCCTCCCCTCCAGGCCAAGGTGGCCATTGTGGAGAGATTTGACTGAATCGTCGTATTTTGGTTTTATCACAAACCTCCACTGTATAGGATACTTACCCCAATGCAAGGATACTTACTTCAATGCAGTTGTCTCTTTCTTCAAGAAGTTTTTTCAAGTGAGAAAGTATGTTGTCTGTATATAGCAGTTGGCTGGAAAGAAGAAAATACATGTAGATTAAACTGACGTAACTGGAATAAAGGTCTGGACCCATCTGTAATTATAAAATTTGGACATAAGTGTAATAAAGGCGGTAAATGTAAAAGTCTCCTTAACAATCAAACTGGTAATACACCAACAACAAATTATGACCAGTAAGAGATAACAGGTGACCTGCAGAAACCAACCCCTGTCATCTAATTTTCTGTTCATGGCTTTCACGTCACTGTTAAACTGAATTTTACATCTAGCAGTAATTTGGCCAGAAAAGTATTCGCTAAACAGCACTGGCCATTGAAAAATAAGGCCATTGCCACTGTGTGATGGGACTCTTACGGATGGGACTTTTCTTATGCTTGGGTCCAAATTTTATTACAGATGGGACCTTTATTACACTTGGGTCCAGTTATTACACTTGTTCCTTCTACAAACTCCCAGATTCCTACACATACCACTAAAGACAAGGCTAGTCGCACTTAAATCAATACATTTTGACTCCACTACACAACAGCAACAAACAAAATATAAAGGAAAATAAGTCTATTTTGGGATGGCTTGGCGAGGCCCAACCCTGCAAAGTTCTCTGCAGGCTCATTCATGATCAGAAATAACATAATTTAAGCAAGTTACCAAAAAGGTTTTTCACCTGCTCTGACAAAGACATTTAATAAAGAAAATTCCAAAACTCAAGGCAAAAATTAGGAAAACGAAACAAATATTTTCCATCCGAATCACTCAAACTTTATTAGTGTTGTTACAATGTAAAAGTAACCGGTTATGTAGCCGACAAGTTACAAATTCTCAAGAGAGAGTTGTAAATTTCTCCCTGCATTGGGAACATCAGGGACTACACCTACCAGCAATTTACAACTTATAACTTTCCGGTTACCTAGTAACCTGTCACTCTTTACAGTGCTGATGAAGTTCTAGTGATTTGGACAAAATAATAATATTTGTTTCATTTTCTTAATTTTTGCCCGGAGTTTTGGAATTTTCTATACTAAATTTAAGCAAAATTATATTCACTATCAGAAAATAGGGACGTTTAAACAAAACAAACCAATCTCATATTTCAGGAACCCAAACTTACTAGGTCAATTAGCCAAATCAGCAACTGGTAATTGTACTTACTCAATAGTGGATTCAGCTACATCTTTGAATGCCACAATATTGTCTTCATTTTCGGTTATAAACCGAATGTCCTCTTCCAATACTTCCCTGACAACCACATGCATTTCTTTAATTTCTTTAAGGAAGTATTCCTTGTTTTTGCACTAAAAAATAAAGTTTTGTCAACCACAACCCAAAGTGTAAGTTTTTTAAATCTATTATTAACGATCAAAATAACTGACACAACAGTATTTACTCAAATAAGCGCCATGGTGCTTACTGACACGTACATGTAGGTGGAACTTATTTAAGGGTACTGCTAATTTGAGGGCAGTGTTTAATTGAAATTTGGAGGCGACAAAGAATTGTTTTCACTACAGTTATTTATAGTATAATGTTTTTCGTATTTTAAAACTATCATCAATATCTTCAAGAGCACCAGTAATGTGTCATGGAGCTCTGGCTATATCAGCTTTAAGCTCATTTAAGTCTAAGGATTTATAAGGAGTCTTTATTTCATCAAAAGATAAAACTACATATCTTATGTTACAATAATACGGAGGATAAAAAACTATGATAAAAATATCTACATATATATATATATACACATCGGCACTAGAAAGTCGAGGACGCGGGTTCAAATCCCGTTCAAGGCAATTTTTAGAGTTTCACTTGTGTTCATTTATTTCTTTCTTTCACTGGTGTCAGTTCATTTGTGTTATGTATATATATATATATATATATATATATATATATGTTGTGTAAAAAAACGGTACCGTAAGAAAGCTGTTTTTTTACACTGATATATTTTTGTAAAAGGACAGCTTTTTTACAAAAATATATTTTGTAAAAAAACGGTCATACACTAAATGTTGCTGGCGAATTCAGCTAGTGTTCATATTAAACTTGTTTAGCCTTTACAAGTGTTTTCTGGCTTATTTCTCGATCTCTAAAATAAAACACGCATTGCCGTACGTTACAGACGTCTTTATAGTCCCTAATTCTTATAAACGAATCGGCTGCTGTTTCTATGGCCTTACAAGTTGCTCTGTGTCTTGCAAAAATTAGACTAACAAGCGAGTGTATGTACGCTTGTAGCTATAGGCTAGCGTTTCCCTTTGCTTGATTAGCCGACTGAACATGTTCCTACATCATGTTGAAAGCTTAAAGTTGTAACGCAGACATGACACTCTTGCGTGCATCAACATGGAATTCAACATAGCATGAATCCCGTGATAGAAGTTTAGCGCAACATACATAATACAGGAAATTGCCTAAAAATTGCTGTCGTTGATTCTTGCTGAAGATTTTATGCTGGAAATGGAGTTATAATTTATTTGTCCACTGGTAAGACCATCAAAGCATTATAGCCAAGTATTTTGTTGACAGTTAAACCGATTATTGCAGCTGATAACCTTGGGAAAATAGATAAATAATACAGAACAATATTCTGTACAGTTTTCGGCTTAAACGAAAGTAGCAATGAAGAAGAGAATAGAAGGCTTTGGTTGCTGCAAGAGATTGTGACAGGCATTGCTTATAAATAAGACAGTGAACAACCCAGCTATTCTGTTATTGCCTAACATGCAGTTACTGCCGTGCGTGACCTCGGCCGATAAGCATAACAAATGAAATTACTGCCTGTTCCTTCTTCGCATCCAACAATTAGAAGGTCCTGGAAAATTGAATGACAAAGGAAACAAGAAGAAATAATAAAAAGAATAAAAAGAACGTAAATTTTTAACGCTGTCAGCGAGTTAACAAGGGAATTTAAAAGCCCCACAATAAAGGGGACACGGGAACGTGAACGTGACTAGCCGTATAGTTATAATCCACGGTTTGAGAAGCGCACGAAAAAGTTCGAACCATGCTACAGAAAACAGCCTGTCTTCGATAAATGGGTTTGTCAAATGGTCTATATGTGTAAAATAGCAGGATTTTTACATAAAAAGGCAGATTTTTTACAAAAATATCTTTTGTAAAAAAACAGATTTTTTACATAAAAAGGCAGCTTTTTTACATAAGAAAGCTGCTTTTTTTACAAAAATATATTTTTGTAAAAAAGCAGTATTTTTACAACCAGGTAACTTGTAAAAAAGCAGCTTTTTTACGTAAAAAAGCTGCTTTTTTACAAAAATATATTTTGTAAAAAAGCAGTATTTTTACAACCGCTTAATTTGTAAAAAAGCAGCTTTTTTACATAAAGAAGCTGCTTTTTTACAAAAATATATTTTTGTAAAAAAGCAGTATTTTTACAACCGCTCAATTTGTAAAAAAGCAGCTTTTTTACATAAAAATGACGCTTTTTTACGAGGACCGTTTTTTTATGCAACATACATATATATATATATAATATATATAAATATTGGAAGTAGGAAAAAAACTACACTTTCATCCCGACAAGCCTGTTTCGTGATCTCTCACTCTTCAGGGGATTTTAATGATAAGAATATTCATAACCATCGACTATATACTTTGAGATTACATTGTTGGGGAAAATTTAAATTTAAATGTTTAATTGTTAGATAGCAACGCTTTGTTTCTGTGGCGGCAAGAAGATACAAGTTCGTTACGTTTGTTAAGTGATGATAGATTGGGACGACAGATAATTAAAAATCTCTCTTTGAGGCAAAGGTTACACCTTTTACTTGAACTGTTATAGGATGAGCTAGATGAAATGATACGCCATGAAATAGAGTAGTCAATGTTGTTGTCTTTCAGGGACCAGACATGTTTACTTAGTTCCGTAGAGTTCCTGTGTTTTGTGTGACGGAATGATGCAGTGTGGTTTCTATACCTAGTTATGAAGGCGTTTTCCGTGAGTCCGATGTATCTTTCAGAAGTGTTATTGTCGTTACGTGTGACGGTTGCTTGGTAGATAACTGATGATTGAAGGCAGTTTCCGTTAAGAGGGCATGAGTTTTTTTGTCGGCAGTTACATGATTTGTTGTCAACAGAGTTATCTGTGGATTTATCTGTGTGTTTGGATGCATTCAGGATACGCTTTTTGTGGTTGTCGATAATTTGTTTAGTGTTATTCATGCAACTGTAACTGATCTTGATGGTATTGCGGTTGAAGATTTTTCTGAGTTTGTTCTCTTTAGGGAAGTGTTTATCTACTAGGAATATAGGTTTTTCGTTTTCGTTGCTTAACGTCTATTTTGTTGTGCGTTTTGCCTTCATTGCAGTTTTTTCTTGATTCATTGCTCCTTTATCGTATCTGCGTTCTTTGACGTTGTGGGGTTTAGCTTGTAGTTTTTGCGTCAGTTGTATGTTTGTTCAGGTTAGTGCTAGTTTTTCTTTTGCCTGTGAAAATGCGATCGTCTTGTACGTTTCTCGTTTGTTTCGTTCGCTTTGCTTGCCTTTCCTTGTTCAGTTGCTATAAGCAATAATACCTTGACTTTGGCATTTGTTCGTAACGCACCGCGTTTGGCGTATCGCACCAGATACAGCAAACGTACAATTTTACAGGTTTGCAATGAAATGAAGTCACATGCATGAATACAGCTTTTTCAAGAAAGGTTGTCGAAAAATGTGTACGCGACAATCACGAAAGTAATTGTGAGTGGCTTTGAGTGCACTGTTCTTCAAAGAAATTTGAAAGAATGACACATACCCTGGGTACCAGTAGTCTGCTACACAGCCGTTTTTAGTGTCGTCACGCAACGCTCCTCCCCACTAACGGCTGCTGAAAACCGAACTACATTCCTTTCCCGTGATTAGCCAATTATAATTCAGTTCCCATTTTCTGGAAAGTGTTCGCGCCACCTTCGCGGTACTGTGACTCCTCCAATCACAGCTTTGCTTTTATCGTTGCCCCATGTGTGAACGACAGAATAATCAAAATCGTCGCGTGAAAACAAGCAATTAACTACAGTGTTGTCGTAGTCGAGTCCTATTCAAAATTTAGGAGATAAGCAGCAACAGCAAGAAAGTCGAGCAAATTGCGATTCACAACATGGATGTGCTCATAAAGTTACCAGGTATAGTTTCGGGAAATCGCTCATCGATAATTTATAAGATTACTTTTTGACTCAGTACCCTTGAGAGTTTAGTCTTCACAGAACACAATGAGCACATCCGGTGCATTAAATTCTTCACTACATATCAGCACATATGCACGTTAAATGAAGAACCAGCCGATCCTGGTAAAAGTTTTCTAGGCCTATCAAAGCTTCTTTTCACTTGGAACTTTCTTGACCGCTTAAAACAAACTTTTTTGCAAATTAACCTTTTCGTTGCTTGAAAACACAGAGCCCGTCTAAATTCAGCGACGATTGATTGATTTGTCGAAAACTGAGAAGCGTGCTCGCTTCCTAGCGCCCTGCGGCTCACGTATTGTCAAATTTCTTGTACATGATTGGTTTGTTCGTTAGACCACAAACACAAAGGGAAAGGAATGTAGTTCGGTTTTCAGCAGCCGTTAGTGGGGAGGAGCGTTGCGTGACGACACTAAAAACGGCTGTGTAGCAGACTAGGGTACCAGAGGCTTTTCTCGCGTTCGGCGGGAATTTTCGGTGTTTTCGGCCGTAGGCGGGTCACTAAGAAGACTTGACAGAAACCGGAAACCGCGCTAGAAAAATCTCTTTCACCCAGGGTAAATGACACAGGGACATATCTTCATATGTTTGCGAGTGCAAAGGATAGGAACAAAAGTAGGTTCGACAGCTACAGTCGTTACAAACAGTGTATTGATCATATCCCATATTACCTTTCGGGATTTTGCATGCAAAACCCTGTCTCAGGATGCACGTTACGTGAAGGCGTACAGAGATGAGATTGACGCACTGAAGTTAAAGGTATGAGGCTTGTCCCCAGTGCAGATAGAGCTATAGTCCTTGGTCACTCGGCGGCCATTTTGTCCCAAGATATTAAAAAAGCTTTGTATTTGCACGGCTAGCCTCGCAATAAGAACTTGGCTAGCCGTGCAAAAACAAAGCTTTTTTAATCTCCTGGGACAAAGTGACCGCCGCATGACAAAGGTCTATAGCTGTATCTGCACTGGGGGCAAGCCTCATACCATACATACATACATTTATTTGATAAGTAGGTTTGTAATAAGCAACTGTACAGCTGAGGTGGACCTACTACTACTAAGTCTAGATAAGAGAACAAAGATTTACAATACAATTATTAAGATAAAAAGACTAATCAATTAATTAAAAATGTGAAAATTCAGGGTTCTTATTATAATGTACTGAGCATTCCTTTTGAAAACTGATGTCCCTAACGTAGGTCTTGATCGATTTTAACTTTTCTTTTAAAAGAGTGAGGGTTTTCAAGCTGTTTGATAGTGTCAGGTAAAGAGTTCCAGGCAATTGTAGCTCTGTGTTTAAATGAACGACGACCCTGTTCGGTTCTTGGCCTAGATACAACAACATTTAACGATTTCCTAAGACTATAAAAAGAAGCGTTCTTAACAACTAAACTATTTATATCACCTAACTCTAAATCATAAAAAGCTCTATGCGTTATATTTAGAATACGAGATCAATAAAAATATTTTAATGGCATCAAACATGCAAGTCGAATCGAACTGTAAACTCTTTATTTCAAGTTTGTCTGACTATTACAGAACCGTTTTCTCCTTTCTATCTCGAGGAAATGAAAGTCTTGTCATTTTCACGCACGGTTAATCAGTTAATTATGCGAGTTCGCAAGCCGAAAGTTGAATACAAATTAGCTCTACAGCTAGACCCAAGGGAGCACCTTGAAAATAGTCAAAGAAATCAAGCTCTTTTTTTTAAAATCGTTTCCCTCCTCAATTTTTTAATTCCCTCCTCCACAATTGTAATATTTTCCCTGTATTTTTTTTATTCCCTCCACCACAATTTTAATATTTTCCCTCAATTTCATTATTTCCCCTCCTCAATGTTATTATTCCCTCCTCCACAATTTTATTATTTTCCCTCCTCCTCCTCCTTCTCATTTTTTATTGTTTTCCCTCCACCACCACCACCACCACCACATTTCTATTGTTTTCCCTCCACCTCCACCACCACCACCACCACCACATTTCTATTGTTTTCCCTCCACCACCACCACCACCACCACCACCACCACATTTCTATTGTTTTCCCTCCACCACCACCACCACCACATTTCTATTGTTTTCCCTCCACCACCACCACCACCACCACATTTCTATTGTTTTCCCTCCACCTCCACCACCACCACCACCACCACATTTCTATTGTTTTCCCTCCACCACCACCACCACCACCACCACATTTCTATTGTTTTCCCTCCACCACCACCACCACCACCACATTTCTATTGTTTTCCCTCCACCACCACCACCACCACCACATTTCTATTGTTTTCTTTCCTCCTCCTCCTCCTCCTCCTCCTCCTCCTCATTTTTGTTCCTTCCTCCTCCTCCTCCTCCTCATTTTTATTGTTTTCCCTCCTCCTCCTCCTCCTCATTCTATTGTTTTTCCTCCTCCTCCTCCTCATTTTTGTTCCCTCCTCCTCCTCCTCCTCCTCCTCCTCATTTTTATTGTTTTCCCTCCTCCTCCTCCTCCTCCTCATTTTTGTTTTCCCTCCTCCTCCTCCTCCTCATTTTGGTTTTGGTACAGTAGGGGTACAGGAGGGGTACAGGAGGGGTCCCCTCCTGTACCCCTCCTGTACCCCTACTGTACCAAAACCAAAATGAGGAGGAGGAGGAGGAGGGAAAACAATAAAAATGAGGAGGAGGAGGAGGAGGAGGAGGAGGAGGAGGAAAGAAAACAATAGAAATGTGGTGGTGGTGGTGGTGGTGGTGGAGGGAAAACAATAGAAATGTGGTGGTGGTGGTGGTGGAGGGAAAACAATAGAAATGTGGTGGTGGTGGTGGTGGAGGGAAAACAATAGAAATGTGGTGGTGGTGGTGGTGGAGGGAAAACAATAGAAATGTGGTGGTGGTGGTGGTGGTGGTGGTGGTGGAGGGAAAACAATAGAAATGTGGTGGTGGTGGTGGTGGTGGTGGAGGGAATAATAACATTGAGGAGGGGAAATAATGAAATTGAGGGAAAATATTAAAATTGTGGTGGAGGGAATAAAAAAATACAGGGAAAATATTACAATTGTGGAGGAGGGAATTAAAAAATTGAGGAGGGAAACGATTTTAAAAAAAAGAGCTTGATTTCTTTGACTATTTTCAAGGTGCTCCCTTGGGTCTAGCTGTAGAGCTAATTTGTATTCAACTTTCGGCTTGCGAACTCGCATAATTAACTGATTAACCGTGCGTGAAAATGACAAGACTTTCATTTCCTCGAGATAGAAAGGAGAAAACGGTTCTGTAATAGTCAGACAAACTTGAAATAAAGAGTTTACAGTTCGATTCGACTTGCATGTTTGGAGCAACGTTTAAAGAATATTGGTGATAGTAAGACTTTTTCCTTAGCAAAGCGATTGCAAGAATAAAATGCTGAACGGAGAGCGCGCTTTTATGTTAAACACATAATAGATTGTTTACTATCCAATCAGGGTTAAAAGAGCCCGGGCAAGTCTAGACAAGCCTATTGTTCCTATTGTAGTAGAGTGACGCTCATTAGTAAACCTAATCCAAATTAGTATGTAGGTTATAAGAATGGGTGACGTCATTGACTAGACCTAGCTAGACCTATATAACTACTAACGTTCCACGCACACTACATACTTCCTCTTTCATTTTATGATTCCTTGATATTCTGACCTGCACTGAGAAGTCTTTCCTGTCTTCTTTTTGGGCAAAAAGACGAACTCCTGCAAAGTAGTCTTCTTCACTTGTAGAGAACTTAATGCTTTCGGAGACGGAAACGAAACTCTCTGAACTAGGAAGCGTCTTATTTTCTCTGTATCGATAGCAACGTGACAACTCGATGCCTGATCTTTGCGATTGAAGGAGCGGTCCTCGTGGAATGCATGAAAACCTCATTTCAGAATAAGGCATGGTTCTATGTTTGTGGAAAAGATACATTTGTGACGTTTCTCTCTCAGTTAGAATTCCCGTAGGTACCACGATTTTCGTTAAACAGGCGAGGTGGCATCAAAGGAAAACGAATAAAGTAAATAGCATCCTTTAAAACCTTCCTCATGTTTTCTCCTATTGGTTCCAAACCCCGTGCTTTACAATTGGCAGCCGCCCATCTTCTTGCTGTCTTGAAAACAGCGCATTCCCCGTCTACTAAAGTAAGAGCATCTCTCTTAAGAGGAGACGACAAAGTGTCGAGGCTTATCCACAGCAAACCCTCGCTCTGAAGGCAAGCACTTGTCTTCCTCTCCAACAGCTTCCAGCACTGTTGCTCTCGACTGGATTCACTGAATAACTTGGCGTGCTCCAAAATCTTGAAAACATTACTTTCTCTTAGCTCTGCCTGAAACGACAACACTGTTCTGCCAGAAAGGGCACAATGTATTTTTTCGCCAAATACAACACCTCGAATACGTTTCCAAAGGTCAAGTGGATTTCATTCGAGTATAAATACAGAAGGGACTAGAGGAAACTGTGAGGATCGCAATCAGAGAGTGGAATCTCATTTCTAGGGTCAGCTATGTTACCGTAAACATGGCGTGAAAAAGAGGGCTGGAAAGCGACAGCAGAAACTTGTGAGCGTAGATCGTTTGAAGACCCTTTATGTTTTTTGTTGAGTTTGAATCGTCAATTTCGCACTTGGCATGACTCATGAAAGAATTGTTTATCATAAGCGTTGTTCTTTCTCGAATGGTTCTTTTTTCTGTTTGCCAGTTTTCACAAGTCACAGAACAACTTGTCGGAGTCATTGCAACTGCCATGTTAAACAAAGACAGACGGTTGTTGTTCATCTAAAATGGCAACTGGAGTTACCATTTGTGGACACTCAGGTATTTGATTCGCACTGTAATATAGCTAATAACATGATTTGTAGTGATATTTGGCATAAACACCACGAGTGATGTTTTAAAATTGTTATACGTAATTTCACGAGCCGATAGGCGAGTGAAATTTGAAACAATTTTGAAATATCACAAGTGGTATTTATGCCAAATATCACGTACAAATCATGCTATTATTTGTTTATACTACTACCCGCAAAAGGTTTGTAATTTTCACAAGCTGAGGTGTTTCAAATTAAGCTGAAATACCACTGCTCTAAGCCAATCGAATTGCAGAAATTTATCATGTAGTAGTATAATAATAAACAAAAATTCCAGTATGCTTACGTAGATAATCAGTTCGGTTTTGTTCGCTTGACCCACGAACCAGTTAACCTACGCCGGGGTCCTATAAATAGGATATGTTATTTTGTGTAGATTCATATAGATCTTAAATTACCGGAGTCAAATCTGCGTAACTGATGCCGGCCACTCTGAGCACACTGCAAGACTTTTGACCAACAAAGTGGTCATATCGACTATGCAGGGTTGTCTTACGGACCGTGCTCTGTCGCTGTCAAAGCCGCATAGTCACTAAAAGCTACCACTTTTTATACAAGTTAAGCTACTTTTTACAGTGTAATCTGTAAGCTCTCACCAGGTTATCTCCTCCTACAGTCAATATAAAATAACTCTGTTTTTATTGATAAGCACCTATTGAGAATTACACTCGAGACCACTCGATTTCTGTATGGCGCCACGGTCTTTGAGTTTTAGTTTTAATCATGGATTTCCTTAAATGTCTTTGGTCTCAAAGATTGGCATATGAAATACATACCTCTTATTGGCCGAGTTTTCGGTCCGTACTGTAAATTACGGACCGAGTTTTTTCCATCGATTTATGGCCCAAGTGCGAAGCGCGCGGGCCATAAATCGATGGAAAAAAAACGAGGATCCGTAATTTACAGTACGGACCGAAAAAAACGAGGCTAATAAGATGTTTATTATACGGCTTCTTCCTGTTTGGGGGACCGGAAACAAGTGTCTGGCTCGAACTCGCTTCTATCTTTCTTTCGTTGGTCTTTGAAAAAACACTGCAAATGACAAAAAAGCTTGTCAAGATGATCGGGTACAGGTATGCTTGTTACAAGGGTTTGTTATCGTATTTGTCGAAGGAATTTCTCATTTTCTGTTAGGCAAAACATCTCGAATCTCTGCCAGTCGATTTTCGTCTTCTTAACTGTGTACGATAAAATTTCCAAACACTGACTAGAATCCTCTTCGATAAGATTACGAGTTAGTTTCTTCATCGCCTTCGTTCACAAATAAACACAGTTTAAAATGTTGAAGGCCAAAGTCAACATCCAAGTCCTAAAGGTTAACAGGCGTCTTATAACTTTATTTAAACCTTTTTCCGAGGAAAAGAGATTTAGAGTTCCGAAATGAGCATTTTCTTCAAAAATTTTGGTCCTTATAGCAAGTTACGGACCGCAAATTGACCAATCGCATGGCGAAAACAGACTCAGCCATATAATAATTGTATATCATTTTTTGTTTATATACTTGTTTAGTTACCCACATCGTCTTCTTTTATTCGAATTCAATTCAAAACCCTAAGATTGGTATGTTTAATTAGCTCTTTTTATAAAGTTTTTGTGCAGTTTTTATCCCGCTCGATTGAATTTTAATCTTAATGTAAATATTCAGCTGAAGAAAATCTTTGCTGTATTTTCTTTCCTGTGGCTCCTAAGTTCGTCACTCCTTGTTTGACACTCAGATTATGAATTATCTACCAAGACACAAAAACCTTTCTTTATTCTAAAAGAGAGCTTAATTGTGATAATATAAATAAAGTTCAAAAATCATGTTGTAATGTTTTGGTTTGCAATCGATCGCGCGTTTTGAACATCAACACCAACGCGCCCTTCTTCAACATACATAGGTTGTAGGCTGAAGTAAAATTTTCCTGAAACTTTTAAATCTCCGTAGGAAAAAAAATAAAAATATTCTTCACCGGTCTAGGTCGGTCCGTACTGGGAGAAAATGTGCCCTCGGTCTGAGTACCGCCCTCGGCCTACGGTCTCGGGCGGTACTCAAGACCTCGTGCACAGTTTCTCCCAATACGGACCTCTCAGCCGATGAATAACATATATGTATTACATGGAGGACTCGAGAACTTAATATATGCTCGGATTTTCACATGCTCGTCGAAATCTTCACGAATTATCTTATCTGTTTATGCAGTGTAAAGCGGTGTATCTATTTGTCTTTTTTTTCCCTTTTTTTGGTTATCCTTGCTTTATTTCAACTTAAATCTATAGACCTGTGGAACCGTTTAAATTACTTGCAATCACATATGGAAAATAAGGATCGAAACTATTTTTGAGAACTTTTGACGGTAGACCTTAAAATACATGTTTTGGTTGGACTAGCTGACAGAGTTCCTTCCCCAGTGATGTGTTTGAATTTAGTTAGCAAGTAAAGCACTCGGAAAAAACCTTTAAAGGGTATTCTTATTATTATCACAGTGTGATACCCCTCAGTGTAGTTGAAAAATGAATATCCAGAGACATTCAGCAAATAACACAGGAAAAGTGTCAAAGGAAAATTTGTTCGACCGTTCACTTTTGCTGTTATGGTAGAGCCTAAATTGGCATAGGATATTTATTTATTTATTTACATTGTCCATTTATTATTATATATTTTTTTAAAAAAGTGGGACCTATTGAAGTTGTCGATATCTTCAACCAGCGATTATTATCCAGAATTCTTTATCTCATCCCAAAATGATTGCAGTTCTTTAAAATTGAATGTCTAGCCACTGTCTAAAGTGGCCGCGAAATAAGATCCCAAGGCACTTTCCGTACCACACCGCATACAATTTGAACCTCCTCGGCTTTCAGCATGTGTACCATCATATCGATTCTTGGTGGAAGCGTGAAGTTGTAGAGCCAAACTCGGCTTTCGGGTTGTAAATACAGTTTCTGTTTTTAATCCGCTGGAAAAACTATGCAATTGTCCCTTTTTTGAACCAAGAAGACTCAGTTGACGGTCTGTTCACGAGGGGTTAGGGACGTATATCCAAGGAGCAGCCTAAGACTGAAAGAAATGTTTTAGACAGCAGCTAACATCAGGTGCCGGACCCGGCAGATACGGCTAATATTAATGTCTCCTCGGCCAGTTGTTTTCACTAGTTTATTTAGAACATCATTACTAGCGAACGGCCAAAACTGGGCTGTGGAAACTGGCTATTTGTTTATTAAGAAAAAATCACTAAACAACAAATTTTGTGACAGAAAAAAGGACTCACGCACTAAGCGATGATCAGACTGTCAGACTGATGATCAGACTGTCAGACTGATAGCTACTGATTTGTACTTATGGACACCCAAACTGACCGTATCTATATAGTCGAAGTGTTATCACGCGCTCGAATATTAGATAATCTGAAAAGGACAATAAACCATCTTCCATTAATTGGTGGAAAATTCCTTTTATTAACTTAGCAACTATTGTTTTAATGCAGTTCTTAATGAAGCCAAGACATAAGCTAAAAGCATTGAATTACATGCATTTAGGCTGTTTCAAATAAGATTCAACAAAATTGTTTTATTTAATGCTGAGTAATTCTAGCTGGCTTCAATCTTCGCTAGCTCTCTGGTTCTTCTGAGTGTAATTCTTGATAACCTAGCATCTTACTTCTGCAAGATCATAAACACAACTGTCTCATTAACTGAGGCCCGTTTCAAACGTCGTGCTGCTGCCGTGCCGAACTCAATTGATCGAATTAAATTCGATTTTAGCACGGCAGTAGCGCGACGTTTGAAACCAAGTCGTGCTACTGCCGTGTAGCAGGGCAAGCCTCGCCGTGCTACACGGGAGTAGCTCGACTTGGTTTCAAACGTCGTGCTACCGCCGTGCCGAACTCAATTCATGAATTATAAATACATTAGAATATATTTAAACGTTTGCTAAACCGTTTCTTTATTGTTGTGTTTTGTTTTTGGCAACAGCCAATCCTTTTGACTGTCATTGTGTGAATTAAATTCGACGTCTGAAACCAAGTCGTGCTAATGTCGTGCTGCAGTCCGGCTACAGTCGAGCCATGTTAGCATGGCAGTAGCACGACGTTTGAAACAGGCCTGATTGACAATATACTGCTTGATAAGGCAAATAACAATAATGAAGTAAAACGACATAGATGGGAATCAACCCGTGACAAGGAACAAAGAAAAAAAAATCTGAATTCCTAGTGGAGAGAAGCGTATATTCAACTCCGCATGACCCTCAAGGCTCTGCTAGTCGGCTTCTCAGAACACGTGATTAAACCACTAAGAAACACTGTATTACTGCATTGTTAATTGGTGGTCTTTACGTGGTTAAAACCTCTTTTGCTGTAGTAAGCATTTTCAGAAGATATTGAGAGGCTTTCAAGTCCGTTATACTTACGTATCTACCTAACCCACACACCAAACTTCTTCATTTTATTAACGTTTGCAGATTAGCATTACTGCAGAGTGAGAAAACTAACTTATCAGCTCAAAAGTTACGTACTTGTAGTTGATAGAACCTTCCTTCTTAGGATCAAGGCGTGCCAGCAGACGAGCTGTTTGTTCTATTCCGAATGTAATATCCGCCCTCTGCAAAAATAAAACATAAAAATCATGGAGTCCAAGCACTGTAGGAAAGTGTGTTTTAGAGCCAGCGTAGGTCGAAGGAAGATCAGATTGCGTCACTTTTGATTTCTGTTTTGATTTCTGCAATTCTGCTTTGAGCTGCAATATATCCCTCTGTCAGAGCCTAACACTTTATTGCCCTCACGAAATGAAATTGTGGACAGGGGTAGGGCGTGGCTTTTGAATGAGAGCGATATAAGTAAGAGTGCCAAGAAAACTAATAAAGACGGCATATATGTGACATATGTTTCCTGCCTGTTCCGCCGATGAATACTTTGTTAATGCTAAGTACGTGGTTTTTATCACAGCAAACATTATAACGTGGAAGTGCCGACGAATCGAAGTGAGAAGAATAAATCTCTACATGAACGTTGATATGAAAAGACTGTTATGTACCTTTAGGCACTTCACAAAGTCCGTTCTTGAAATCTTCATTGCCCCTTTGCAGTCATTATACTCCTGACAAGATTCCATCCATTGATCTTGATTGTTTGATACAAAGCTCTTTACAACACTCAGAGGGTCCTTCACGCCTGGACGAAGATTGGCTCTGATTTGAATGTCAGGCTTCACTTGACGCACTTCCTTCAGAAGCTGATCAAAGGATTCGTCTAAGTATATATCCTATGGTGATAGGAGTAAATAGGTTGAATTATTATACGTTCCATATATAGCAAGAACCCCTTTAATATTCCCTCAAGCCGTATTATACAAGTTCATGCATATTGAACAAACAATAGACAGAAGTCATATGATCAGATGGATCTGAAGGCAAAAAAAAAAATTAGACAACAGATACAACAAAAATATTGAAAACCTGACAAATAGTTGTATATTCTCCTTTTCGGGACCTCAAAGCCCGAGAAACTAACCCTTTCCTACGTGATTACTTTTATAGAATTTTGATATAACTTTTATTGTAGTCTTTCATTCTTGCAAAGGTTTGCTCAGTAAAACCGAACGTATGGGGATTCGATGTGAGCAAAATATAGTTCATAGAATAATAATACCTTGAAGTGCAATTCTGTCAAGGCGCTGTCGGCGAAGTTCTTAGCTGCTGATAAAATAGCTTTTGCACCTTCGGTACCGATGGGGTTACTTCCAACCTAGGCGATAAAACGTAATGTTTACAAGCTAACTTCATACTCTCTTCCTATGGTCTAATTTAACATCATCAGAGTACAATACAAAAGGTACTAATGCTTAAACTTGTTTTGAAGCTCATACTTAAGTTGGAACCTTTCCTCATAGCTCAGTCTTTAGTTATAATGAGAATAACTGCTGACAATACCATTTCAAAAACCTTTCACAATTTATATATCATTCTGCATCCGACTCAAATGGGAATGTTACATTCTTGGTTATTAAAAAAAGCCTCCGGTATTTCGTGGAACAAAAGAAATAATCTTTGACATCTTTGATCATATAGTAAAGCATAACATGATGCGGAAATGTAAAACATGTCATGGAATTTGAATTATTCAACGTTTATCTATTTTAAATCACAGCTAAGTTAGCTACGAAAATTACTATTTCCCTTAACTGCAAGTAGAACTATAAGCTTGCTTTTACAAGGATAATCTGCTACCTTTAGTATTTCGAGGGTGTTATTTCCTTCAAGACCTTTAGCGATGCACATCGCACCCTGCGTTGTAATTCTGTTATTGCTAAAAAGAAATAGGGAGTTAATAGTCACAAATGACCTGTTAATAAAGTAGGTGTTTCTACTCCATAAGTTCAGATGCGCCTATATTCTGAAAGTACGCTTTTTTCGTTTCCGATTATTCTTAAGGGGTGGTTCAAGAACAAAATACAGACATATACTTCACAGGTGTTGCGCGTTTGCTGAAAAGTTGGTCCAGGTACCCAACGTATATAAAAATGTCATTTGACTTCATTGTGGTCATTACGGAAAAACGTTAGTATATGCAACTGGTGATCAAAGGGTCTGGTAAGTTTCTATTATCCTACAGTGTCTTGTGGTAGCCAGACCTGATATCTAATTCAAGGAGTGTATTATTCGCTCGAACAGCCTCCCCCAAAGCGACAGCTCCATCATTGGAAAATCCGTTGTAGGACAGATTGAATGTCTTAAGAGTACAGTTCGTCTGAAAGAGAGAAACAAAAAGCAGATAACCTGCAATACTGCAGTCATCAGATACTAAACTAACCCTTATCCAATGTTTTTTTCTGTGGAAAACATCACTACTGATGCTGACAGCCGAGGCTTGAATCATTAGAGAGCTTTAGATTTAAGAACGAGAACGAGTACGAGGTTTAACTTGAAGTTTTTGCGCGTGTTCTAAAAATAAATAAACCTCGGAAAGCTCATTTTACTTTTTTCACCAAAAAACTTAGTACAGTTAAATATGCTGAAGGAGGTTAAACCCTCTCCCGAAGGCAAAATGAAAAATCTTTTTTAGATTTGATAACTTGTTCTCGCCACTACGACATTCTCACTAAAACTCGTAGTAGAATGACGACGGTTATCACGTTTTCCCCTCCCAAATGACGCTTGGTTCACGCGTGAACACTAATGGTTCGCGCACGGGCAATACTCAGTACTGAGAAAACATCATGCTCTTAGTCGTCCACGTCTCAGAATCTAAAGCTCTCTATTCACTTTGTTCCGAGCGTGACATAGCCCCGCACTTCTGGCCAACACAATCGTGTACATGTATGTCTTAACGCCTGGCCATGTAAAAAGAAGGCTGTTCTGATCTTCTTTACTTACCCGTAAACCATTTGCAATTTCAATAGCACCTTGGCGTCGAATGTGATTCCAGCTTAAATCCAGGTGCTCTAAAGAATCGTTGGAGCCTGTATATGAAAAAGTTAGAATAACGGTAATGATAATGGTATCGCTAATGATATTTTAAACTCTTCTTACGGTGCTTTTTTCTTATATTTATATTCACCATACGAAAATAATATAGTCAGAAGAAAATAACAATTTCAGCCCACATACTGCAGGTATAGCATAACATATATATAACATAACATAAAACTTTATTAATGTGTCTTGGAATGTCTAGCCGATGGGGTTAAGAACCCCTCTACTAATTGGGGACACCTAACAATATAATATAGTTACCTAACAATATAATGTAGTTAAAAACCTACTAACTATCAACTAATGAAATAATTGATTTAAAAAAATTAAGAATTACAATTATAGCCATTGTCTATAGTCAAGAATGATACAATAATTTGACATCACATCGCCTCGCCCTCTCAAAACTTTTTTATATTCCCGCTCCTAGCAGTTATTTTGACCTACTCGTCCTAAAAGTTTACTGTTTCTGAGGAATATGTTGTGTATGAAGCTAGTTATTCTAAGTTACTAACTTATTAAACAGTAGAACTGAACCGTTGCCAATGCCGAGAAGATATCATGACTAAATTCTGAAGCCATGGCCAGTTCAAAAGTCAAGCTTTTTTCAAGGTCATAGTATGCAGCATTTGATATCAAGTTATACTCATAACTTACTTATTCCTAGACCAAGATTATCCCCTGATTTCTCTGAGAACTTGTTACAGCTAAGGTTCATCCAGGTTAGTTTATCATTTCCCTTCAGGAAAGAAACAAAATGATAGTGTTACTGAAATTATGACGGGATAATCCAAACTCTTATATATTTCAGACTTTCCAGACGAAACGGGATCAAAGACAAAATAACCTATTAACCTACCTCATCACATATAACCAGCTGTAGCTGGCAAGTTTAGTGTAAGTATTATCATTTTCAGCCGTAAAGCAGCCGAAACACAGTCACGTTTATATCAAACGCTTAAATTCAGATTCAGTTTGAGAAACTCTCAAAAAAAATAATGAGCCGATAAAAACTAAAAAGGACAAGTAAAGGGGAAACTTGGTCTGCACATGCTACAAATGATTAACGTTTGCCGTAAAAATCCAAATCGGTCTATTACGCTGTTTTGTACCTTTAAGGCGTCCAGTAGAAAAACTGTATCCTTGTCATTAAAGTTGTTGTCCGACAGGTTTATCTTAAGTAAGGTGACGTTGTTTTGTAGCATATCACACATCCACTGGCAGCCACGAGCACCAAGATGATTTGAAGACACATCCTTCATAAAAGATAAACCGTAGTAAGTATTAAATAGAAATATAATTAAACAATATGCATGGAAAACGGATACAAACTGTCTTTAAGAAAAACATAATAGTGAGGGCCTTTACGATAAATGAATTCACTGGATAAAAAGTATTTTCCTCAATCCTCCCCAGGAATAATAGTATTTCAAAACAAGTGATTGTCTGACAACCGAAGTTCACCACATTTGGGAACCCATGCTCACATGAGGGGTGTAGAAGGCCTAAATGTAATAAACGACCCTAAATGTAATAAAGTCCTAAATGTAATAACATTTTGTCCTAAATGTAATAAAGTCGTAAATGTAATAAAATCTTAAGCTGCAAATTACAGTAATTACTCAATTAAGCGTCGTCCTCAAATAAGCACCGCATTTGGGGGATTTAATAAGCAACCTTAATAAGTAGTTTCTTAGAAATCGATTTTGCGATAAATATTAGCGATAAAAAATCACGACGTTTCGACCTCTCCGAGGTCATTTTCAAGTGTATAAAAGTTCTCTAAATTAGCATAGATAAGTTAAAAGCAAGTTATAATAGATAACCGACACTTAACAAACAGTGCGATTCAATTCGCGCCAAATTATTTGTTTAGAGTAGTTCTTGTTAACATTGTTTTATTTCCATTGTTTTTTGACTTTATAAATATTTTTTTAGCACTTTTTACATTTTTACATATTTTATCACATTTTAGCGTTCACCACATTTTTATCTATTATAACTTGCTTTTAACTTATCTATGCTAATTTAGAGAACTTTTATACACTTGAAAATGACCTCGGAGAGGTCGAAACGTCGTGATTTTTTATCGCTAATATTTATCGCAAAATTAATAAGCAACGCTGTGCTTATTCCGGTAAATACGGTACTAAGAGGTATTACTATGGTTTTAAGCGCCGAATTTTTGGAGAAAAAAATTAATAAGCTTCGGTACATTTCCTTATGCACTGTGTAACTTGTCGTTTACAAATAAATTGCTTGTAAAGGGACAAAACAAAAAAAACTTGTAAGCCTTAAAAGTTTTTCGTACTTCATTTTTGTTAAAGAAATTTACTGCAAAAACCGTGGACCAAGATCCTGTTGCTCGTCAACGTTGGATCTCTAGAAAAGAGATCTAATCAACTAAAATATTAAGAACAAAAAACGAGAAGTCTAAGGGCCTGTTTACATGGAGGTGGCGGACCCCAGGTAGGTGAGGTAACTCGCTTTGGTGTGTAACCCGCCTGTCCACACAATCTCTCATTTTAATTTGATCACGTTTACGTTATAGGTGGGGTGACCCGCTGCATGTTACCTCACCTATCTGGGGTCCCCCACCTCCATGTAAACAGGCCCTAGAGACTACTGCACAGCTGATAACAACGTTTATATATAACTAAGATAGTATGCGCCCGCTCTGATTGGCCGAGAGATGTGTTTGCATGAGAGTATGTAAACATGTGTGGAGTGAAGATATTTGCTCTTCGCGCGCTAATCACACAAGCACGAATTTTAAAATGTTTTGAGTTGAAAACTCGACAAATTAACTCTATTTACCCATTCCCTAGTCGGATGAAACTCGGAAAATCTTTACAAACATGCTGTGTTAATTTTTTTTCCGCTTAAGCTGACATTTTAAG
>OZ037782.1:37552238-37744738 GCA_964035525.1 Porites cylindrica | reverse complement strand
GCAGAGAATGATCCGGCTGGTGCTCATACCCTAAGTGGCTCTGTAGGAGACCATGCCTGGCAGGCCACGCCGGAGAATTGATAACAAGCGAAAAAGTAACAATTGCATTGTTGGTCAATATCGAAAGCAAGTGAAGCCAAAGACGTTGGGTGACGGTTATACCTCTAGAGCAGCAGCGATCGCCCTTCCGCCTTTCGGCCCCAATAAGCGGTGTTTAAAGTTGAGTTTCTTTTCTTGTATGTTCCTCAGGAAGAACGAAACAGGTGTTATGTTCAAACATTTACACGCTGCCATGTACAATTTCCTTCCAGTTGCGTCATACTTTTCAGCTTTTTCTGGAAATGAAACACAGCCGTGTCACAAACTCATGGCCTGAGCATCAGTCTTTTCTAGAAGGAAAGTGGAACCAGATCCTTCCTCTTTTCGTAGTTAGATCTCTTGTCGACGAAGCCAAAAGATTCGGCTTCGTCGATAAGAACTCTGGATACGATATTAGGCTGATTTAGCAACAGAATGGGAACGTCATTTGACGACGGCAAAGCGCGCGAAAAGGACTAAACTCTACCTCCGGTGCCCAGTTTACCGCTCAGCCATTGGTCAAGCCAGGTGTTTGATTTGCGCTCGCCGTCTTCAACTGAGGTTCTCGTTCTGTTGCTAAATCAGCCTTAAGACCTGTGTTTCAACTTCCTGTTAGGCATCATGGTTTCGTAGTTACATGCATGGTTCAACATTTGCTGCTCATATCAGACTTCATCTGACGAATTCTTTGATGGATTCCTACCATGTATTGTCCCTTTTTTTCTGTAGTATTGTTAAGTATACTTTATTGATATTGAATGATAATTTTAAAAGCTCTTAAAAAGAAAACGCATGTAAAAATAATTTTTTCTTTTCATCGTCTCTTTCTTCTACTTTGTTACCTTTTAAGATAAACGGACAATTTGTTTTCAAAAATTTACATAAATATGAACCTTTTTTTCTGTAAATTAAAATGAAAGCGGACAACGAAAAAGTACCTTTAATCACTGGGAGTCGATACAAATTCAAAATAATTTCATCAACGTTGTTCTGAAAACTATCACTTTCTATTTTCTTCACTGATATTTTTAAATGGAGGAAATTTTAATACACAGTTAAACGTTTGGTTAAAAATTTGTTTACTTTTTGTAATAAAAGAAATATGACTAGGTGAAAAGATAATCGAGTTTTGATTTTATGCTTTAATTAAGAAAGACATTAGGGTTATGTTTAAAACGTTTTTAAGTACGTTTTCGGCTTATATATATGTAATTTAAAATTTGTATACAGAGCTGAGCACCCATAAAATTTCTGCTCTTGTGCAAAAATGACTGCTCGTTTACTGTTAATTTAAAATTTGGAGTAATTTAAATATAAAGAAGCAAAATCTAAACATCACGCACCTTCCGTTTCAAGATCAGTATCGTAATCGCTATCGCTAACATCAACACCATGAGAAATTACTGGATCGGTTTCCGTTCCAATAAAAGTACCGTGTTTTATGAAGAAACCTCCGATGCTTTCAATTGGCATAGCTCCTTCGTCTTCGCTTTCTTCTAAAAGCACATCTCCCTGAAGGAAAACAAATTTTAGGTAGAGTCCTTGCTAAACGTTTATTTTCATCCGCTTTCGATCAGTTCGACCCGAGTTGAGCCTAACCTTGAGGCTATATTGATCACTCTCTCTTAAACTGTCAATCGGGGACTCCGAAATTGATTTAAGTCCACCTGAGGACATGATTCTAGCGCAGTTTTTGCTGCTCTTTTGTTGTTGTGGCTGTAGTGTTTAAACGTTTATCAGCTGCTCAAGAAAATCGCCGTTGTCATGGAAATGGCAAGTCCCCATTGATGACGCTGGTTACGCGGGAAACGGGCCGCGCGCCAACAAAACACAGATACCGATTATTTAAACCCCAAGGACGAGTCAGTTCAGTCTTGTGCAAAAATCAGAAAAAAAAACAGACTAGATCAATACGCTAAAATTGCTACTTCGTGATCATTCACTTTTAGTATATCTTGTGTGTTGGATTTGAGAGCAATTCTTGTTGAGGTTTAGGGATGGTGTTAGTATATGAAACTGCAAATGCTTAATCCTTTTATTTCCCTTTTCAAGAAAACTCAACTGACTCAGTTTAGAAGCTCGTGTTGTCATATGTTAAAAATACTGAATTTTACAAAATAAAAACTACACGCAAAAAAAAGCACTTATGTTCCATAATACTCTAGTTTCTAACTTCGAAAGTAAAAGAAAATTGGTTTGAACTTTGAGAAATCAGGACGTTACTGTATTGTTTTTTAGTAAAATCCAACTAGTGGTCTATTATCAATGCTGCGTTCTGATTAGTTGGGCTACTACTGGGCTATATGTTATAGCCCCCTAGTAGCGAAAAGCGAGGGCTTTTTGGCGGCAAAAAAGGATTAAAGTCTAATTTAACTAGCTAATTTTTTTTTATTCTCGATCTTTTTGACCATTATTGTTGGATTTTACTAAAACAATTATTCTTCTCGCCCTCATGGCCTCTGAGTCAATAGCCCATTCGGCCTTCGGCCTCTTGGGCTATTGACTCACAGTCCATTCGTGCTCGAGGAATAATTGTTAATTAGCCCCTCTAATGCTTTTAATAAAAGCGCTACGTATTGCACGCGTTAAGACAGAATACATCAGAAAACTGAGTAATTTTAATTTTGAGTGGACAAAAACCTTGCACACAATGTACCAGAATAATTTAAACCATACCGGGTTTTTGTCTACTGAAAAACAAAGTTACTGAATTTCCTGAAGCCGGATTCCGTCTTAAAAGTATCGAACCCAAAGTTCTAACCGACCGTTAAGAGATAATGACCAGTCCTTTGTACAAATCTTTTAGCTCCACGAGAAGGTCACTCATTATGACTGCTCATTTGGAAACCGTAGTATAACACATGTCAAAAAGGGTTTTTCAGACGCCGCGATATCCAGGAACCTCTTATCCGCAAAGCGACGAATCAATTCCTCGCGGAGCAGTCGTTCTTCCCCAAGATGGAACTAATGATGAAGCTGTTAGAATGTCTGCGTGGGGGGCTATGCGAACAGACGTTTATAAATTTGTCAAAATTCGAAACGCGCAAGGATCACTTATATCAGCGCAGTGAAATCCGCTAATCTAAAAAGTCGTGGACCAAGGACCACATACTGTACATAATGTTTTCTTTATAGATTGAAGATAATAAGAACCTGTTTCAAATTTTAAGCTAAACACTGGTTCTTGTACAGAAGGCAAACCTTGTGTGACAAGCATGTGACATTAACAATAATTAATAATAATATTAGTATTATTAAATAATTATTGATAAAAATTACCATCAAACCATTATTTTTATAGACCTTTTTTGCCGATACGGCGGCCATATTGAATTAATTCTATTTAAGGAGTATTATAGGATGCCCAGGGGGCATGAGCACATTTCGTTTGTATTTTCGAGCGCTTTTCGGGACATTTTTTCTTAAAGTTTTCTCAGAATAAGATTCTAATGGGGAAAAGACCCTTACGCCGTGTTTGGATGGTAATAATGATCCCCTTTTTCCCGAGAAATATACAGTGAAAGACCATATTTCTGATACTAAACTTGAAAAAGGCGATCATTATTACATCCAAACACAACACAAGGTTCTTTTTTCCCATTAAAATCTTATTCTAAGAAAACTTTAAGAAAAAATGTCCCGAAAAGCATCCTATAATACTCCTCAAATCGAATTAATTCAATATGGCGGACGTATCGGTAAAAAGGTCTATTGTCTCATATCTCGTTGAATAGTATACACTTTCCATAAATGACTTGTAGCTTTAATATAAATAAGTGTTTATGTGACAAAGGCAGACAAGCTAGTCAACAGAACAATTAAATGAGCCTTTTTTTCCTCTGGAATTTACATGAAAATAGAGTTAAGTAATCCCATCTGAGGGAAAAAAGCAATTTAGCAAACTATTTCAGTTTTCTCAACTTCAAACAGTCTTACTCCTCTATGTAACACAAAGCTGAAAGTCTTGGAAATTACCCTGTTGGCAACTACATGCTGCTATAAATTTTGACTGTTGAGTTGACTGGGAATTCACTGCACCTGCCACTTTGCTTACGTCAAAATATAGTTGTGCACTACCATCTGGGGGAAAACTATTTAGCTAACTATTTTAGGAATAAGTTAAGTGGAAGAGTGATGGTACAAACTGATATCAAAATTAATTGCTCTTTAAATACTTGCATTTTTCTCCTATTATATATGTCTCTAGAGGTCTACTGTATATCAATATGAAGGAAATCCTTAATATTCACCCTCCAGAGGTGTTAAGAAATACAGAACTAATGCACTGAAAAGAAAATTCTTTGCTTGCACATTAGGAGCCAAATCTTTGGATAATAGCCTCCTCATCTGCAGTCCTCTCTGAGGTGAGGAATGCTCTCCAAGGGGACGCTGGAGGAAGTTTTCTCTGAATGGCAACTATGGCAGCTAATTTCGACTGTTAATTTGGCTGGGAATTCACTGCATGTGCCCGTTTCCTCAACTCATCCCAGAAGAGAGAGTACCCTGTGACCAACTGGACACACAGAAGTTTTGGCAACAGCTGGGCCAACTGGCCGATATGCTTCATGCACTGCAATCTGTTCCTCTTGCAGTCAAAGATTTTACACAGAAGATCTTTCACCTTGGTCTTCCTTTGTACTCTCTTAGCTGGAGACAACTGACAAGGTACTGCAAGAGTGTAAATTTGGTGCAACGATGTGCTGCTTGCCAACAGCTGGGTCATGCATGAATTTTTACTTCTGTGTGCTCTGACCATTATGGCACATAGCCCAAGGTGTAGTGAAAATACATCACAGACAGAACAAGTGGTAGTTTCTACATGTGCGGTCTCTTCTCTTTGTGTGATTTGGAAAAATTGTGCTCCCTTGAGGCTGCATGTCTCCTCCGAACAGTTGCAACTTTCACTGCAGATGCCAAAAAGAGTGGCCATCATTTGACTTGCCTGTGTCTTTTTTATCAGAGACAGCTGTGCACTGGTTGCATCATGCACTTGTTCTGGATCGCCTGGCCAGACAGTCAAAGCAGCAAGGACTTGCTACGAATGTAAGAAAAAGAATTCATTGTAGTTAATATGTCATTTATGTACTTATTTTTGCAGTCATGAGTTGCTAGAATTAGTCACACATGCGCAGTTCAACTGTAGGCAGTGGTGTATTTCATCATAGTATTTGTGAAAGGTTTTTTGGCAAGGTTTGCCAAGGATATGCAACATATTTTAATAATACTGGAGAGGTAATATTGATTGTCATGTTATGGACTCTATATTTTATCTGAAGTGTTTGTGTGCACTCTATAGTACATTTTGGAATTTTATATCAAAAACCAAGTTCCTTCGCGATGTAACAGTAAAGTGCACAGCAAATTATTCTTTCCTACCTGCTGGGCAACTGGATTATGGTTAGTGAAGAAATCGCTTAGTCTTTTCCAACTGTCAGTGTCTAGCTAGCTGGAAAGACGTCCTTCCTCAGTCCAGTTACATTTAATGACTCCAAGTGAAATATGTCATCTGTTGGTGTAGATTGTGTGTTTTCTGTAGAACTGCCTGTGTGAGGAACATACACATACATGTACAATATTTCTCATTATTTTCTTAACTGATCTAGTTTTTGTGGTAGTTCCTCTTAATTTGTTTACTTGAATTTCAATGGCAGATCTGATCTAATTGCTTTGCTACTCTCTGACCACCATGAATCAGAAACGGATAAGTTCAATATTCAACCCATTTGAACTGAAACTCTGACCCCATCTTTATTAGCTATGACTACAAAAGAGTTTGTATTATTTTGTTGCTAAAATAAGTTACTTAAGAACGTGTATTATAATCTTCTGGGTGAGTGGTCGTTAAAATAGGACTTTTGTTGAAAGTGACTGACATTTTTATCACCTTTGCCATTAAGTCATCTTTAAATTCAAAGCTCTAGTTGTATCAAACCAATTAATAATGAAAATAATAATTAATAATCTTTATAAAGGTCTCAAAACGAATTCTAGCTGGAAGAGCTTATTGGGAGACTTAAAACTTCTATAAATTAACTGACCTAACACGAGAAAACACAATACGTAATGCAGACAAGGTCTTGCAAGATAAGTCGCAATACAGAACCACATGATAAGTAATGGTAACGGGACTGAGTGGGGTGCAATTCGGTCTTGTTTAATCACGAGTATGATTACAGACCGAATTGAACGACACAAAGTTCTGTTACCAATTTAAGTCATAACTTTACAAAATTCGTGATATAGTAGGTTCTCTTTTTTAAATCAAAACACAAGAAATCTTACGATTTTTTTTGCCAGCTGTGAAAAAAAGCCATTTAAGGTGGCTTGACTGGATTTTTTGGGGTTGATACCTCCCAAGTTTGAGCCTTAACTACGTCGGCATGAGTAAAGATATGGAAAAAAGGTTACCACAACTGTATTACATAAAGATGAACATTTCTTATGATCTGGGTTTTATTGCAATCGGAGTCGCCATGGCAACGTAATGACGCCATTACTTTTTTCATTTATCTTTGTGTTTCTCTGTACCAGGAGTTTTTTGAAGTAATCGCTTAAGGGAATATGTACCTGCCATAATTGCCTCCATTATGGCAAAGTTTGAAGAAATTCTATGAGAGCGTTTACGAGATATTTCGAAATGCAGTTTTAAGAATCATCAAAGCAGTGAAATAGCATGCTAGCCGCACAATTCGCTAATATTTTAAGAAAATGATAAGATTTGGGAACGTGGCTTCATCTCATAGTGGTTTGATTCCATTGAAAACTGCATACAAAAAAGAGGGGAATTGCTCTGGGCGATCGCGAGTAAGAAGAATTTTATTAACTTGCATTCAGCTGCTGTTGATACCGTTTTTGGAGGTAATTTGGTCCATGCCTACAAATTTCGCATTTTTCCAAAAACCGCTCGATAAATGTTTTTATAAATTCGACAATCCCAAGATCAATCGTCAAGAAATATTCCCTGCAAGTTTCAAGAAAATTGAAAACAGGGAAGGCTTTTAAATAGGGCCTCAAACATAACCAATTTTCCCCCCAGATTTGTGTTTACAAGTGAACGTCCTCATTATTCACTGGCATTGTTTTCAAGTTTCATATGCACGTGCACAACTAGCAAAAGATATAAATTTGAATAAAAAAGAACTCTCGATTACTTTGCGAAGAAATATCCGGTATATGCTAATAATTGGCTTATCGTCACAGATAGCAGTGAGAGCCGAAACGGTGAATGTCACGACTCATTGTGTAGGATGCAATACTTAATTATCTTACTCGGGTTATAACATCACAGAAACTCTCACAAAGCAGGTGACAAAGAGTTGCCCTGATGTTATAATGTATCACTAACCTCTTTACCCGGAGATTTAACCGAGGGTCCTTTTTGATGCAAATTCCATCTTTTTGCTAAATGTGCACATGTATATGAAACTTGAAAACAATGCCAGTGAATAATGAGGACGCTCGCTTGTAAACACAAAATCTGGGGGGAAAATTGGCTATATTTGAGGCCCTGTTTAAAAGCCTTCCCGGTTTTAAATGTTCTTAAAACTGATCTCGGGGTTGTCGAATTTATAAAAACATTTATAGAGCGGTTTTTGGAAAATTGCGAAATTTGTAGGTATGGACCAAATTACCTCCAAAAACTGTATCAAAAGCATCTGAATGCAAGTTAATAAAATCCTTCTTACTCGCGATCGCCTGGAACAATTCCCCTCTTTTTTTGTATGCAGTTTTCAATCCAGGAATCAAACCACTATGAGATGAAGCCGCGTTCCCAAATCTTATCATTTTCTTAAAATATTAGCGAATTGTGCGGCTAGCATGCTATTTCACTGCTTTGATGATTCTTAAAACTGCATTTCGAAATATCTCGAAAACGCTCTCATAGAATTTCTTCAAACGTTGCCATAATGGAGGCAATTATGGCAGGTACATATTCCCTTAAGCGATTTCTTCAAAAAACTCCTGGTACAGAGAAACACAAAGATAAATGAAAAACGTAATGGCGTCATTACGTTGCCATGGCGACTCCGATTGCAATAAAACCCAGATCATAAGAAATTTTCATCTTTATGTAATACAGTTGTGGTAACCTTTTTTCCATATCTTTACTCATGCCGACGTAGTTAAGGCTCAAACTTGGGAGGTATCCCCCTAAAAAAATCCAGTCGAGCCACCTTAAGCGTGCGCGTGTTGGCGTGTACTGTCCTATTAAACTGTACAATTAAGGCTGAAATCAGGGCAGTTGATAGCCAATCAGATTTGACAATTTTGTTATAGTTATGATTACATGATTAATACTAGTAACCTTCACGATGGTCCATCTAGAAAAGCTTTAGTTGGAAATGTTATTGATAGACTGATGAATTCTTTAAAACTCTAAATAGTTTGTAAATGTGATAGTAATAATAGTCTCTTATTGTTGCGCTTAAATTACAAAAGCTAAGAGGCAATGTATGGAAGGTCATTTGGTCAAATTTTGCGTTTTGTAATTAATATCACCTGGTGTGTCTTGAGCTTGGCTGTTCCTAGGCTTCTTGGGCCTCCCACTGGATGAATTGGCGGTTGCCTTTCTTTTCCTACCTACAGAGCGAGTCCCAGTTGCAGCTTTCGTTCGTGCCTCTGCCACCTCCTCATCTTCGGAACTAGAGTTGCTTTTCATATTGAAGTGCGCCAGTAATGTGGTCAGTGCATCTGGAGAATCAGAGTGGCCTTCGCCTTCCCTTTCCTTGCCCTGGGAAGACTTGCCAATTTGATGGAGTATGGCTTGTCTGAAATCGCACTCAACCAATGGTTCTGAACTCTCCTCATTTTCGTTGGAGGCAGTGCCTTTATCTCCTTCTGCCGTCTTCCAACCGCTTGTCAGGCTTCGGAAAGGGCGTCCAATGTTTCAGCGTCGAGGGCCTTACAAGTGGCAAAACTGATGCCGAATTTCACCACGGCTGCGATTAGTCATTGCGGACTGTAGGTGGTGTTCTTGCATTTAACTGCCGCGTACCTAAGGTTTAACAATTGTGCAAAGCTAAGGCCTGATCCCTCGGTTGAAATGCGGCTAACCAGTGACGCTATGTCGCAAATGGCGAGTCTCCTTAGGGTCAAGTTGGTTGCCATGGAGGTCACTGTAATGTTTCCAAGTAGAAAGCCTTCTTGGCTTTCGGGAATTGGACACTTGCTGCCGACCAATGAGGAGCGTCCCAGGTCATCACGTTACCATACCTAGTAAGGCAATTGAAGTCCGGCTAGTTACTCTTCGGCGCTTAACTATTCCTGGCTTACTGTGAGTTTTAATATTGTCCTGGATTCACAATCTCATGTTCCTCTTGATTTTCATCAAGTAATGGGTGGACTTGAGAATGAAACAAAACAAAACAAATTCTTGACTGCAAAACAGTCCGTATTTTAGCGTAAATTCAAGTACGCACGAACAGTCAAACAAAAGCAGAAAACGGAGACGCACCTTTAATATGCGCTTGTGAGGCTCGCGTGCTACGCTGCTCTTACTCTATTCTAAACCGATTTTGAGGGAAAAAAACTGTTTTGCGGTCTAAACAGCTTCGAACCAGGGATAACTTTAAATCATATGGTTCGGGACTTTGCCTCACTCATCGGATCACTGCTAACCCAATTGTTACACACCTTACGACAGAGCGTTTCTGTGTATGGTACGGGTAAAATAACTGTGCACGTAGCCCTAAATATGGATAGATTGCCTCTCACTTCCGGAGAAACGGTTTGGCTACAGAGTAGAACGGCATTGCGATTATCACATCCGGGACATCATGTTAAGTACGTGGCAATAGGGAGCTTAAGCAGCGACGTTTTTGAGCGACGCACGTCAACCGGAAGTGAGGTATTTTCCCTCTTAACATACCTTGATGATATAAAATTTGTATTCCTTAGCTTCTTTACTGTTATAGAGGCGATTTGACTGAAAATTTGCGCGAAACTACCGTCAAAAAATGAAAAAAGGCCACTTCCGGTTAACGTGCGTCGCTCAAAAACGTTGTTGCTTAAGCTCCCTATTCATGTTAGCGAACCCTTAGCCGAAGAAGGAGACGGTGCATTTTAACTAGCACACTGACTGAACTCGAAATTGTAAAGGTAATTATTACCTGTTTTTTATATTGAAATCGGCTTTCACAATAAAGTATGAAAACTCATTCTTACTAACCTGTCCATACGAACCAAGTGTAAATTCGCGTCAAAATCGTCCTGGCCGCTTCGTAAGGCTTTGGAAATACGGTCACCGTCCTTTTGAAACAATTTCCACTTGTCCACCTGTGAGTGTGACAAACGAACATGACCCTGGTTTCGGCGTTCATCGTTGGCTCTAACCACTTTCCACCCACTCTCCAGCTTTTCGCGACAATACCTGATGGCTTCCTCAGCGTTTTCAAAAGGAACGGGTTGCTGCTCTTCAGGGTCAGTTGTTGATTCGTCTTCAGGCGAACCCCTGCCACTGATACGTGTGGGCAAAGCCAAATTATCGAGCAGAAATAGGTCAAAGTTAAAGTCAAGCCAAGTGGCCTCTCTCTACATTCTGCGAACCCAAGAGAAAAGTAGGGTTGCAGAGCTATCGGCGCTTCTTGTTCACGTAAAACCAGGTACAGTCACAGTTTTCCGAACAATCAGACCTCAATTCTGTCCCCCTTTTAGATGTCAAACACAGACTGAAGTGTAACCATCTTTGTTTTGGAATGAATAAACCAATGAGAGCGCACGTATCAACGCGCAATGGGATGCACCAATCAGCGATAGTTTTAGTTCGCTGTGTGTCTCTCCTTCCGCCGTCGCCACCGCCCTATTGGAAAGCGAGAAGACCCTGGGGACGAGGTTGTTCATCCGGCTTTCCTATAGTAAAATCTTTTCAGTTTTGCTCCTGCCCGGTTTTCTCTGGCAATGACACTTAATTACAAATACTTAGCTTAGCCATCATGACTGGGTCAACCGACAGTAAGTTTGAAGTAATAATACTGTAATTCGTTGTTTGCAAGCCCGTCAGGTAGTGTAAACACGGCGGCCATGTTCCATACCAAAACGGTCGAGCCACCAAATATGGAAATGAATAAATTACAGCTTTTCTTGGCGGGAAGTTTGCAACCAGTAAGAATCGATGATGTTCACGTGAGTTAGGGTTAGAATTAGGGCAGGCCTGTGAGTTACCGGTATCGTTTCCCCGATCTTTTCAAGATGGCTACATCTGATGCAGGAAAGTTAGGTTAGTAAAGGTTTTTCTCTTAACAGTTTGAACCATGTCGATAGTCACAATCAAAGAATCTGTTCGAATTACTGAACATTGTTAGCTAGTAGTATCAGCATGTACAGTATGTGGTCCTTGGTACGCGTGTAAAAGTCATTAAGTTGAATATCTTACCCGAATCTTCACGTAACGAGCTGAAATACTCCCTGAAGATAGCTTTTATGTTCCTGTCGATAATCCTGAAGTTTCAAGTTCCAGAGAGAAATATTTTGCTAGGAATTCGCAAAAAGGCGACCGTTTTCGATGGTCCTTGGTCCGCGTCTCAGGTAAGCAGCAAGATAAAAACTTAAAAATGTTATAGTTTCCACATGAAAACGTGATTTTCACAGTATTTCTTGTATTTTTTTCTTTTCTTGATGCAATTAAGCTTAATTTTTTTTCGGAAGATGCTGTGAGTATAAAATAATCCGCTTTTCTTTTAAAGACTTCAGACAACAGTCTCCTCGAGTCTCCCACACGCGCGTCGACGAGCGGTTTTTAGCGCGGTCGAAAATAATTACCAAAAACTCTGTATGTACTCGAGGTATTAAAAAAGAGAACTTGTAGACATGTATAGGGACGCGTTTCAAAACATTCTTCGAAAACAAAGGCCGTCGCCCTTTACTTTGGAAAGTTTTATTCAACCAAGGTCGAATGTCCAAGGTCATAGGACGCGGACCAAGGACCGCTAAGCGAAATTTGGTGATATTTTTCAAGAGTCGCTGAAACAAAAAATTCAGCGTCTGCAGCAATATGCTTCCAACAGCAAAAAAATGGGTTGATCTGAAAACCTGTTCTGCAAAAAGGCAAGTCTTCCCGTTGCGTTTTAGTTATTCGCAGGCTAAGTAAACATGACCATGTAATTTACGGTGCCGCAAAAATCCAAACTTCAAGAAAGACAAATTAACCTACCTGTCAACAAACTTTAAATTCGCGTCTTCACCCGCAGTAAGAAGGCTGAAACCTCGTCATATGAAAGAATGCTAATCAGTAAATCACGATATCTTTCATTATTCAACGTATTTTCTTTCTTGACGAAATATTTTATCATTTTCGGAAAAGACGCGGACCAAGGGCATCGGGGACTTGCGCGGACCAAGGACCACATACTGTAGTAGTATTAGGCTTAAATGGTTTTAACTTGAAATCAACTGAAAACTGAGGGAAAATTAAGTGGATAACTTAGTTAACTTTACTTTAACTTTAATTGGAATTATTGATCAACCGCTTGCTAAACAGTGAAATTAATTCTTCGTTTTCAACCACGTGACCAAATTTTGTTATGTAACTCGCGTCCGCCATACTGGTGGGCATCCATTTAGTCAAATATGGCTTCCACGGACATGTGTTAGGGCGCTAGTGTCGCTTTTTCGGAATATTACGCCGGTCTTACCGGTCCAGCGAAGACGAGATATCGTGAAAAGCTTCTTACGTGTGGATTTGATCCATACATGTTAAAAAAATCGGAGTGTAGGGAGGATTCAGCGGATTACCCTAGCGTGGAATATCCTGACATCGTCAACTATTTACACTGAACTGTTTCAAAGGAATTTAATACACAAAAACTGTTAAGAACTAAATGAAATTAGAATAACAATAACTATGGATGATACATACTCTGAAAAGGTTGTCAGATGGCACGTATACCGCTCTAATGATTGCCAGTTCAGATCCTCAAGCACAACAGAAAGTCTACTATTACGAGTCATTAATTCTGGTTAGACACGCAGAATTCAGAAATCCAATGACCATAAGTCCATTTTTTACTATTGTACTGATGATCTCACCTCCATTTAATGGACATATTAAAAACCTATTGTTGTTATACCACAAGGTGCTTGAGATATTTTCAAACCCCCCTTTTATAGGGTCCCAAATAGGTTTTTGGGGATGTGGTATTATTCTTTACTGAAGGCCAGGATTCCTCATTTTTAAAGCAAAGTGGGGACAAGATTCAGGAGTGAAAGTATGCATGGGATGTGGGATGTCGAAAACAACCATCAGGTTTACTAGACTGAGCAAAAATTTGGGTAGGGATGACGAGATTGAAAAACCCGATTACGGACCTTCTTTTTACTTTATTAACATATGTAATATTTCTTTACACAGCAATTCTTAGTGTCTCCAATAAAGAGGGACTTGTGGATTTTGGCAAAAAACTTCATGAGCTGGGATTCAAATTGATTGCATCTGGAGGAACAGCTAAGGAACTCCGATCTGCTGATATTCCCGTTGGGTAATAAACTTTTCATTGCTAATAATTATGTTGTACTAATAAATTCATAACGTGTCACCGATAATTAAAGATCATTTTTATCTTTTCTAAAGTTGAATGATTATTTTCACCTCTTATACTGACCCCACTTTTTATCTAGGATCATGTTCGTTATGCGGGTATGTCTATGCACATGTATAGTAGTGCAAAACTGTACACTTTTCTTTCAGAGATGTGTCCAGTGTAACTGGTGCCCCTGAGATGTTGGGGGGAAGAGTGAAGACTCTACACCCCGCTGTTCATGGAGGTACTTTCTCTGCTTTTATTTATTTATTTATTTAGGTTTGCCAGTTCTTGGCAGGGTCACCACAAGAGCATAGTGCCAAATAATGCGGGCTCATAACAGTCCTTCCCCCATGAGAGAGGCCACCACACCAAGGACTACGTCCCTTACTCTGTACAAACAGTTGGTTCTTTAACGTTCCACAGAATTTTTAATTTGTGCAAAGGTTGTGAGATGCAGCCTACAGTTTATTGTCCTTATCTGAGTATACTAGAAAGTGTAGCCGTTTGCAGATGTCTTTACAAAGGCAGCAGTTTCTCCTCAGACCCTGAGTGTTGGTCTGGCTGGGTTTGAACCAGTGTCCTGCATGGCAGACCATTAGTTATCCAATTGAGCTTACAGGGCTGGGCTTGTCATCCTGGATAAACCTTGAATGTAAACATTTGTTGTGCTGTTTAGATTGTACTTTATGTGGCATGTCAGTGTGGATTTGGTATGACATATTTACATGGATAGTTTAAATGCAAACTGGTTTTTATTTCAGGAATTCTTGCCAGACTAACTGAAGCTGATAAATCTGATATGATACAACAAGGGTATGAATATATCAGGTAACATATATTACAAACTAGAGTGCACTTATTAAAATAACATTATACACTGTAAATGATTTGCTATCAACATGTTATTAAGCTTGATCTAAGCGGACGTTGTTCTGAATTATGTTTTGCAGAATTGTGGTGTGTAACTTGTATCCGTTTGTAAAAACAATTTCAAAGGAAGGATGCTCAATGGAAGATGCCGTGGAAGAAATTGACGTTGGTAAAAATGCTGCTATATTTCAGCTTTTTTTCCTGTTTACATACTGATACTATAAGAGAGCTTATAGCCTGCATCTTCTGGTGTTGATTCACTGTGCAAATGTTCAAATGTAGCACTGATAGATAAAAGGAGATAGCACATCATTGGCCTAAGTGATATGAAATAAAGAACTGTTTTTCAATAAATTATAGGAGGTGTTACCCTTTTAAGAGCTGCGGCTAAGAATCATGCACGGGTGACTGTCATATGTGATCCTAAAGATTACGACAGGTTAGTGTTAAATTACAGCTGTTTTACAGCTCTTACTGCAACATATAAAAGTTAACATTTCTGTGTGTACTTTAACTAGGTGAATAATCTTTTTAGGTACTTTCTGTTAAATTCTCTGTTGCTTATAGGGTAGCTGATGAAATGACCTCTACTGATGACAAGGACACCTCTATTCACACAAGAAAAATGCTTGCATTAAAGGTGGGCAGGGTTGTCAGAAAGTTTTGAAGTAGATGGCTGAGTTGTCAAAATAAGCGACTAGTCCAGGGATATTTTATTTAAACTAGGAGTAACCGGAGCTTAGGAGAGTGCATTCGACCTGTTTTGTTAGGTGCACAGGTAGCAGTTGAGGCGGAAGGGTGGTTGCGACATAGATAAATATGATTATGGCATATTTTGATCATAAGGGTTGCGTACAGCGAAACCTCTATTTAAACTGTGTATCATTATAAGAACGTTTTCAAAAGATATCGTATGGTTCAGTGTCAAGTCCTTGTAATCAGAGGAGACATTGGCCAGAGTGCGTTGGGCGTGTAAATGGAACATTTTGTTTCACTGGCATGAGTTACAGGGCGCATTTGCTCAAAGGCCGATTAGTGCTTAACCCGGAATTCTTTTTCTTTCTTCAAAAACATTTCTTGGGATAATTTTCTCTGTTATTTTTAAGAGCATCCAATCATCAACTTGTTGACAAAATGAATTACATTGAAATTACTGTTTAAAAAGCTTTCACATCTGAGTTCAAACTTCGCCCCTGTCAAAGCCTTCAATGAAACGTGTGTGCGGCTAATGTCAATAACTTTTCCAGTAATTTAGTTAAGCATGTTGATTTCAGTGACTCAAGAGTGGTGCTACTGTGGGCTGGTTTATAAGTTTTTTCCTAGTAAATAAGATAGAGTTAAAGTGTTTGTTTGTCCGGTGCCGAAAATATCACAAGTCGTGATCAAATGGCGCCGCCGAGCTTCACATCTCAGTAGATTTACTTTGTGACACAACGGCCGCTGAGCTACGTAACTCGGTAAATTTACTTTGTGGCACAACGGCCGCCAAGCTAAACGAGGCATGCAATCTCAAAAAACCACCCTTATCAATTGCACAGGACACCCAATAATGCACAGAACACCCACACAAATTAGGGGTTGCGTTGTCATACCTTGAATGCAATAACACCATCTGTAAAGAAGTGCCAAGCAGAGTAGCCGGCTGATACTAATCAAGTAGGCAGCGATTTTCGCTCGCAGCCGGCTACTTTTGACAACTCTGGGTGGGTGCAAGTCTAAGTTTAGCAACAGTTTGTACTTTACCGCAGGGCTCTTTTCTTAGCAGTGTGACATGGTGGCCTGTTCTAGAAACCTTGCTGCTTGCATTGTTTTAGTGTTCTTAAATGATAGCATCCTGGATTGCTTTGGTTAAAAGCATTGGGACTCCCAAGAGCATATACACTGTAGCCTTATACAGGCTTCCCAATCTATGTGTTAATAATATGTTCAAGTCATGAGTCTCTCACAGCGAGTACATTGTAGTCTTGTACAGGCTGCCCAACCATGTGCTAATAATATGTTCCAGTCATAACTCTCTCAGTGCAAGTACATTGTAACCTTGCACAGGCCGCTGCCACCCAACCATGTGCTAATAACATTTCAGTCTTCAACTGCACGGATGTGCAGGACAAAACTTATCTGACCTGTATTATTTTAATATGTTTCAGGCCTTTAGTCATACTGCAGCTTACGATGACGCCATTTCTGATTACTTCAGAAAGAAATACAGTGAAGGAGTGTCTCACATTCCCCTTCGCTATGGTATAAATCCCCATCAAAAGCCAGCAGAGTTGTTTACATCAGAGCCTAAATTGCCAGTCAACATTCTGAATGGATCTCCCGGCTTCATCGATCTCTGTGATGCTTTTAACTCATGGCAGCTTGTTAGGGTCAGTTTTCAAATCTAGTTTCAAGTCTATACTGTTAAAGTACTGCTGTTAAACCCATTAACTTTTGGACTTTGCTTCTCTTCCACTAGTGCTTTTAAGAAACATTTTCCATTCAGATTTTGGCTGAAATTGACAAATCCATTTTTAGATTGATGATCTCAAATTGTCGAAAACTAGCAGTCAAATTGTTGAGTTGTTTTTCAGTTACTTTTATAGGCTTTGTTCTTACATTTAGATCCCAATTTATTTAAAAAAAAGAAAAAGGTTGGATGTGACCTGTCATTTTTTTTATCCTTTGATGATGAACCAATGCAAAATAATTGTTTAATTGTTCTCAAAATCAAAGAATCTCAATTGAGGTCTAGCAGTTATTTACCAATCACTATAACTTTAGAAAGCACTTCAATGTGTAAGTTTGTGATCAAAATTATTATGTTTGTTTTTCATCCATTTTAGGAGCTATAACAGTCTTTTTATCTCTTTGCCTATTTTAGGAGTTGCGTCAGTCTTTAGATTTGCCAGCAGCTGCATCTTTTAAACGCGTCAGTCCTGCTGGAACAGCTGTAGGTGTACCGCTGACGATAGAACAGGCCAAACTGTGCATGGTTGATGATATAATTGACAGCTTGACACCACTGGCGACGGCTTATGCTAGGGCAATAAAAGCTGGCAGGATGTCATTATCTGGTGACTGGGTTGCACTGTCAGATGTCTGTGATCTTCCAACAGCAAAAATCATTTCAAGAGAGGTAAAACTTCGTTCTGCTTTTCACTTCAGTGCTTTTTTTTGCTTCAGTGGTTTTTGTGTCTAGTGCGAAGCACAGACACTTTGAGAAAACGCTAAAATCCTCTGGTAAGTGCTTCATATATGGCAAATTATTACGTCATACAAATAAAGTTTCACTGAGGTTTCTCCTACATGACACATTACATGAAGCATTCTTTACTGGGTACCAGGAGGGTAATATCATCGATAATCACTCGTAATTTCTTCGTGACCCGAAATAAACAACCAATGACAATTGGAACCAATCGAATGTGTATTAGTAGAGACGACAATTGCGCCAACACCATGTGCTTTCCACGACAACTCCCGACAACTGCAAGAAATCTCTCTATGACGATTTGCTTTCGTTGCTTTCTTCGACGTGTGTGATTAGAGTTGTCCTATCAGTAAGTTACCTTTTAGTTTCTTACTTTGTGATGAATTTCTTAAGATGTATTTTCTCAGTATGCCACAGCTTTCAAAATATGTGTCAATCTGGCTGAATGAAAGATTTCGAAAGGTGCTTCAAAGTTGAAGATCAAGATACTTGGCGCCAACAGAATCTCCATGCTGCAATTTTGTGACCGGCTGCGAAGAGGATACAAATTAAGCTTTATGAGCCACATTTGGGGAAAGAAAAGCCCGTTATGGGAAATATTGAGCCCCTTTTGGGGATAACAAAGCTCGCTGAGGGATTAAATAAGTCCTGTCAGGGAAATGTAAACGGCAGAAAATCTTTCGCCGCTGAAGGATTTAATGTGAAAATACCTTTCATTAGCCAAACATATACAAAAGATGTGGCGATTTCCTTCTGACAAAGTCATACTAGAACTCATAATCTTGTTAAATATCACCCAAGGGTCGTTTTTACTGAATCTTTCCATGCTATGGTTAGCACTGATGAGGAGGTGTGCTCGCCGTGTGAGAGAGAATTTGATAGACATTGCAAAGTACAGGAAAACGTTATAGAGACCGAGAGCCGTCAAGATTACCGATAAGATTGTGAGCTCCATGAAAAAGAGAAAAGCTAGACGCAAGCTGAAGCGCACTTTCAGGAAATTTACTCCTAAATCTTCAAGTTTGTGCAAGTTTAGCAACTGATTATAAGTTATAGTATGTAACATACGTACACAGATGTGACTGTTTTTTTACCGACTTTTCAAATCTTAAAAGATGGGCAGCAAACAAGTTGTTACAAAATAGTAAACAAGCAAGTGTGCATTGTTTGGTTAAGCACAAAACAGTGAAATCATGTAGCTGCACCAAAAGATATTGTGTATCGAAAATGAAGCTTTTGATGTCCGGTGATATTGAGTTCAATCCAGGCCCTGAGCAAAATGTCTGTGATCAAACTGCATTGTCAGTAGGTTCCACCTTATTGTTAAACTATCGATTAGGTCAGCTGGGATTGAGACCTCTTGATAACTTTTTGTATTTCTCATTTACAACTAGTTGCCTTGAAATAAAGTTGTGTTCAATTCATTTCATCGTTACCACCGTGATGTTAAAAATAACAAATTCATAATAGTTAGCACTACTTCCAGAAAAATGTCTGCAATAATTTCAACCACACCCCAAAGCAGACCAACCTCTACTCCTCCTTATTTTTCTATGTCACTTTCAACACGTTTGTTAGTTCTAGCCATATTTCTTTGCTAGACTGTTGGAGCTTCACATTATACCCCAGCCTCCACTCCTGTACGCTATGGCGGATAAATCCTCATTGCATTCACGAAGTCTAACGCAATCCTATATAACCATATACCCATTACTCAATTACCCAGCACTAGACACATGTACGCATTGCGGACCTATTTTTATGTAAGCTTGCAAATTCTAACACAAGTAAGTACAAGGCTGTGCTCTAGCAGAGCCCGGTGACCCCTGGTGCCTAACTTTTGCGCGAGGGCAACTAGAAAATCTCAGATTTTTCATACAAATCATATGCTGGGCAACCTAGATTTTACAGTTTCGGAGCACTGGGGTCCCTTCAATTTTCCTTAGAGCACAGCCTTGAAGTAACTATTACGATACATGATTATGCCATGCATTGTTGTTTTTAACTTTGTTTTTGTATACGTTTTTGGTGATGGTTATGTGCTTTGTTGCTTCTTCACCCATTAAGGTTTCAGATGGCATAATTGCCCCTGGCTATGAACCAGATGCATTGGAAGTGCTGAAAAAGAAGAATGGAGGCAAATACTGTGTTCTTGAGGTAGGTCAAATAACCTAATGATAATGATTGATATAACAATAACAATAGGGCCGTGTATACGAGAGAAAATTAACTGCAGCTTACTCTGGCCCCTGCTTATATAAGCTGCGAACACCCCATGTAAATGGTTCAAAATCTATGTTCACGGCATATTCAACCAACTCAAAATTTTGTCTAAACAACACCTCAACCATATGCATCCCTGGAACATCTCTTTCAAACCACTCGATTCATCACTGTAGAACTTTTCCTCGAGGTTTCCGCACAAGTTTTGCAACAACGCAACGCTAATCCTGAAATAATATAATATATGGCGATTTTTTAGACCAAAGCCAATGATTTTGCTTTTTGCAAATTACGCTAGGCACCAAAACAAACTACGTCATCATTAGACCGGTCTGGCCCCGAACTAAGCCGTGAACAATTTATACCAGGAGTTCGCGTCTTATGTAAGCCGTACTCGTATAAATGGTTCCTTTCGCGGCTTATGTGAGCCTCGGCCTAAGTAACCCGCGACTTATTTTCTCTCGTATAAACGGCCCTAATAATAACTTATCATAATTGTATTTAACCAACTGCCTCACCTAAGTGGAAGGTGGGTGGCTGGGATACCCAGGGGCTTCCACTGTGGTCAGCCAGCCCCTAGATAGAATACTGCCCCATGGCTGGCAAATCTCCACAACCCAGCCATGAGCCCCCATTCCAAGCTGAAGGGACTCTCTGAGCCGATGCATGCCAGATCGGAGGGGGAAAGAGCAGGGGTGGATCCAGGATTTTTTCAAAGAGGGTTTAAGGCGAATGTCCCAGGGCCAAAGGAATGAGGGAGGGAGAGGTGGAGGGGGAGGGTAATGTTTGAATACGTAGGTTTTCTTCATTTTGATTTCAGAGGTATAAATTTCTCGAATGTGAGATACTATATTAAGGACTAAGAGTACAGTGCAACAATGATAGTTGTTTGTCTTTTTCTTTACCCACCTATTCAATCAAACAGACTAGCTTGAAAGGGTCTAAGGCTTCCCGACATATCTCGTCTACCTCTACCTCGATTTGTGCGAATCTCTTGGAGTAGTACATGGCAATCACTGCAACGTCAGAGAATCGCTCTTCAGACATTGTTGAGTAGGTCTTGATTCATTTCATCAGCTGTAAAAATGATCACTCAGCTTCTGTGCTTGTAATCAGTAGGGTGCAGGCAATGACCAGAAGACGATGGATGTTTAGGAAAGCATCTTCATCCCAAGCACCATGTGCTAGTAAAAGGTCGTTTGGAAGCTCCCTATCTGTTGACTGCCAGAGTGTTTTCCATCTACTTACCTCATTTCCAAGGGATTTGGGAAGTAGAATGTCTTTCTCCCAGAACAGCATGCCTTCTAATTCATCATCCAGCTGCAGTGCCTTATTTACTATAATCGATGGCACTAGAAAAAGCAGATGGTGGCGTGGCAATCTTAATCAAAAAGCAATCTTGCATTTGGATGATTAAGGAGTTAAGAGGAGGAATACCTACACTCTTCTTGTAATGATGGATTGCACTGGAACTTATATTATAACTCATAATATTATTTTTGGAATGAAAAGGGATAGACGTGGGTAGCCAGACAAGTTTGAAAACTACCCAAAGTGGGATTGCAACCCCCTCAACCCTCCCCCTAGATCAGCCTCTGAAGAGGGGCCCAGGGCTGGGAGAAGCCCTGGCCCCGAAATACCAAAGTCCCAAGGCACCCTACAAAAACAACAGTTACTATGAGAAAGATATGCAACAAATACCTGTCAAGGCTGCTACCCCCACAATAGTACTGACGGGATTGCGAATATAGATCTGATATGCATCGCTGGACCATCTGCCAAGAATCTTGATGAGGTGATCCGGTAAGCCACAAGAGGCTGCTATTTTAGCTGCACCAATGCGGAAGTTATGACCAGTGTAGCAACGAGGGACCCCAGCAGCAGGGAGGATGGATTGAATATTGGATGTTAGCCACTGGCAGTGTAGAGTGGTTCCATCAGAGAAGGAAAGTGGGCCAGGAGTTGAGCCACAGACAGGTAGATATAAGGGCGTGCATGGGGCAGATATCATGTTTTTCCAGCACCAATGTACCTTGGTGAAAGGGCCCGTCTTAGAGCACTTACTGTGGATCCTGAAGCTGCCTGGATTGACTAGAGAATCTGCTTGGACATTGATGGCAGCAAGGTGGATGTCGGGATTGAAGTGGAAGTCAACAGTGAACTAACCTGTGCGTAAGAAACCAAAAACCCAAAGCATTGTACAGTTGTAGTCAGAGAAGTTCAAGGATTGGAAAATAATGTACATCAGCTCGATTGTGATGGGTTGGTGTTGACATTTATTTGAGCCTTGGTGACGTTTGATACCCCGCAACTGAGTCAAGTAGAAGTGGCATTTATCTGACGGCAAAGATCCAAATCCGAGAGGAGCTGCTGTGGAATCTGGGTTGGAATGGATGTCTGCAGAAGGGGCTAGCCGGCGAAAGTGCTGAAACTGAAAGCGAGACAGGGAGTCAGCGATCAGGTTAGACCTCTAACTGGGGAGGCAGTGAAAAAGAAGGAATGACTAGCTGCCAACAGGGACATAGAGTGAACCAGGGACATGATGGTAAGGGCTCTTGAAGTGCAGACCACAGAATTTCCACCACTGAGTGGTTATCTGATAGGAAGTTGACCCGTTTGGTGTCCCATAGGGGACCCCAGAGGTAAGCTGTCACCACAATAGGGCAAAGTTCCTTGTACTTGATCGACTGAGAGACCTGTGTTGGGAGCCATGCACCTGAAAACTAGTGACCCTGCAAAACGGCTCTGTAACCAAGAACCTCAGAGGCATCTGAAGAAACATTGAAGTCGAGCACTGGAGCCCACTGAGGGTACTGAAGGAATCTGCATTTATTCCAAGACTGGAAAAACTCTTGCCACAAGGCTAGGTCAAGAAAGAACTCCTTATTGAGACGAATCGGTGGTTATCGCAACGAAAAGTGCATAGCAGGTTGATCATTCCGTGCAAGAAAGAGCGTCCTTGGAGTACGACTATGCATGCTGAAGGTGACCTATTAGAGACTTCTGACCAGTTCGTTGCGTTTACACAAATGCTTCTGTGACCAATCCTCCAACAAGGCAGTTATCCTATCAAATTTGTTCTGAGGAAGGCGTGCCTGCAGATTAAGAGAGTCCAGTTCAAATGCCCTTGATGGTTAGGCATGCCGACGGCCCTTCTTGTTTGTCTGGATGGAGGGGGATGCCAAACTTAGAAAAACAGTCAATAGACCTGTCCAGATTGTGTTGACAGACAGAGGAGCCAGGAGGGGCTAGAGTGTGGAAGTCATGAAGGTAATGCATCAGGAAGGTGACATCGTAGTTTTGCTTGGCCACCCACTCCACTAAGTTTGCTATACATGTGAAGATATATGAAGCTGACCTGACACCAAAAGGCAGGGCCATATCAACATAAAAGGCACCATTCCATTTCATACCCAACAAATTATGACACTTATGATACTTGACCGCTAAGGTCGTGGACTGCTTGACCGCTGAGCTTGTGGGCCACTTAACTGCCAAGCTTGTGAACCACTTGACCAGTATGCTTGTGGACTGTTTCACTGCTAAGCTGATGAACTTCTTGACCGCTAAACTCATGGACTGCTTGACCGCTACGCTGATGCTGGTTAACAAAGTTAAATTACATTTAACCAATTTAATAACTTATTACTATTGTTATTACAATCCAATCTCCCTGTGCAGCCACCTCTCCAAACGTTTCCCACTCGTCAGCAACATAAACTAAGCAAAACATATTGTAACTTACTGGGAAAATTCATGCAACAAATTTTCTTCCAAAAAGTGGTCTTTGGACCTCCTCTCAGAAGAATAGCCATGTATGATCTAAAAATAAAGGGGGGGGGGGGGGGGGCGGTGACCCCTCCTCTGGATCCACCACTGAGATTCTTGCACATAAAAATATGGTTTGTTGCCTCAACTGGTGACAAAGGCCATATTCATGAAGCATGCCAGTTGCCTTTAAATAATGCACCATAACAAGATAATGAACCTGTTGAGATAAATCATAGAGCAGCCATTTTTTGATCATATCTATCAAAACTTTTGAAAAAAATTTGATAAGGAAAATTTTATCACATTTTAATAAGAGTCAAAAGTAAGAAGATTTCCCTTTTTAACGTTTGGTTTTTTTTTTGCAGATGGATCCTGACTATGAACCTGCTGAATCCGAGACTCGAATCAGCTACAGGTTCGTTTTGTGTCTCGGCTTTGCGCATTATATTGGATCGATTTTTGCGTTGACGCAAGAAGCAATCCGGAATAGGATATATGTAAACATAGCCTGAACTTCCAGCTTTGATTATCATGTCATACTAAAGAAATAGGCACACTATAAGATTACATCTAGAGAGTGAATAGTCAGAAAAATGTAGCTCCTCCCTAGAATCGACTCAGTGAATTAATGGGTTGTATTCACGTGTGTGTTTCCAAAAGTCACTTGGTAAGCTCCACCTGATTTTTATCAATCTTTCAGTAATTCCCAGCTGACGGAAGAGAATTGCATCGTTGAAAAGCTTATAGAGAAGGAAACAAAAATCACGGAGATGAAAGAAACCATTCAAAATCTCGAGAAAAGGTAATAATAATAATAATAATGATGATGATGATGATGATAACAATAGTTTATTGATATCCCTCTCGCAGCCTAAAGGCTGAATTACAAGGAAGGTCAGTGACACTAACAGAAGACAATACAATACAAAAACAATCAAATAGATAATTATGCAAATATGATTAAAAGCACTACATAACAGGGAAAAATAACAAGCACAGGATTACAACTGGTCTTGAAACTTAACGGTGCAGAAATCTGCGAATTGCTTTGTCTTGGGGACAAGGCGCACCAGAACACGTTCGCCTGAACGGAGGCAGTATGGCCTGTCAATGGACACACAAGGAATTAATGGCTTGAGTACCGGAGACGACAGGCAGTCACGCTTGATAAAATTAATGCAAGCTTCCTCCCTTCTCTGGGAAAGGGCAGTGATGCCAGATTGAATTAGGGCGTCGTCATAGTGACAGTTCGGCAAAACGATGCGTAGCGGGGCCCTTTTTTGTACAGATTCTATAACGTCATCTAAATACTTTGGCAGGGCAACCCAAACAGGGCAGGCATATTCAAGTACAGATCTTACAATGCTACAGTACACTTGCACTAGCTGCGTGATAGTGAGGCCACTTTTTTTAAGCGCGCGCAATGCGTACAAACGCTTGTTGGCCTTTTTGACTATGTGCTCTATGTGGGCATTCCATGAAAGATCATCAGAGATGTAGACACCCAGGAGCTTATACCAATGGTTACCAATGGTTACCATGCAAGCCTATCTACTACAAGCGCGCGCATGTGTATGTACGTTCTACTCGGCTCATCCTTGTCTTAACACGTCTGTCGAGATTCCTATGTGCTTGTTTAACTAAACTAAAGTCTTTGAAACCGGCGCGTTTAAATTACCGCATTTCTTGCCTCAGTAATCTTTAGCAACAAAGCGTTTTAGTTGATGGCGAAATTTCTGTTTGCACGCTTTTCTCTTTAGTTTATTTCCCAAGCTTAAGGTTAATCCCAAAGAATAACGGTGGCGCCACAACGCTACTGTGGAATAGTAATTTTACACAAACCAAACCAGTGAAAAATACCTTTCACTCGTTCTGATTGGCTAGCTCGGAGGTTATTATCCAGCGGCATTCAAATCTACTTAGGTAGAAAATTGCGAACAATTCAAAGTATAGAACGTTTGTCTTGTTAACTTTACCCACAGACTTGCAGAAGCAATTGAAGAACGAAGTCAAACTGATGAAGCGTTGACAAAACTTCGGAAAAACAACGCTGAGCTAGAGAACAAGTGAGTCTGTGTAAATACTTGTTTTAAAACTACTTGTATTATGGCAGCAGTGGGGGAACGGTTTTGCTTGAAACAGGAATTATTGTAATCAACTGGGTGTTGCTTCTTTTTTGTAGGATCACAGATTTCTTATCCCATCAAACGAAGTCACAACAGCACCTTCGACGAATCATAAACGAAGGTGAAAAAAGGTTTGTGTACATAAGCTTTGGAGACGTTAGAAAATAGCTGATATTTGAGGAAAGTTATCTTTAAAAAGAAGCTAAGTTGAATGATCTTTCGAATCACTCTTGCTGCAATCATCTCTTCACTCTCAAACTTTATAAACTTTATACACATTTCTATCCCAAAAATTTTCTCCAAGTATCTTGTGTAACCTTGACTTTCTAAAAAGTGATGTCGTCTATTTGAGCATTATATCTTTTTGACTGTCTCAATAATCTCCTTTCATCAACCTTAAGTTTGCGGACCATTTAGTTCCGAACAGGAACTCGGGTAAAAGACGTTTATTTATAAATGGAAAGTGGTCTTAGATGGCCCGCTAGATCAAGGAGATAGCTTTTTGTTGTTTCTGAAAAGTCAGGGGCACCCAACGACTATTTCTTCCTAAATACGTTCAAAACACTTTTTAGGCTATCCAGAGTAGTTTTAGATCTCTGAAAAAAATTATAAGCGGCGCTATAAAGTTGGTATCTGTTCTGTCATCTTAGGGGACTTTGAGGGCTTCAGTTTCATTTTGCCGAACATTTTAGATGCAATTTATCGCTTTACGAATGTGACAATTTTTCCGATTCTTATCTCAATCACATTTTTGAATCCGAAAATTTTAGGTTTCCTTTTTCTACGAAAAACAGCATTACTCAGGGTGTGAAATGTGAAAAATTAAGCTTCAGAAAATCGTAGGGAATTTATTAGATAAGTTTCGAAAATTGTACATGAATGGAACGGTCATCTAGAAATTTGTAGCCGTCCTCAAGCAAAAGAAAATTCTAACCAATATTTGCTTCTCCAAACAAATATTTTACAACGCTAAGCTAGAGAACAAGTGAGTCTGTGTAAATACTTGTTTTAAAACTACTTGTATTATGGCAGCAGTGGGGGAACGGTTTTGCTTGAAACAGGAATCATTTTAATCTACTGGGTGTTGCTTCTTTTTTGTAGGATCGAAGACTTCTTGATCTCGGAAGAGCACCTTGAAATAAGGTTTGTGTACATAAGCTTTGGAGACGTTAGAAAATAGCTGATATTTGAGGAAAGTTATCTTTAAAAAGAGGCTAAAGTGAATGATCTTTCTTCGAATCACTCTTGTTGCAATCATCTCCATTTGGAGAAATCTCTTCACTCTCAAACTTCATAAACTTTATACTCATTTCTGTCCCCAAAATTTTCTCCAAGTAACTTGTGTAACCTTGACTTTCTAAAAACTGATTTCGTCTATTTGAGCATAATTATATCTTTGACTGTCTCAATAAACTCCTTTCATCAACCTTGAGTTCGCGGACCAGCTAGTTCCGAAAACGCCTTTTTCTAATTTATTGGTGTTGCCATACAACACAACAAACGTATTTCAGCAAAATATTGACACCTTCCTCTTCTTCAACAGTAGCCCGTCTGTTCAGTTTTGGTTCAGACTGAAAAGCTTCAGAAAGTCGTAGGGAATTTATTACATAAGTTTCGCAAATTGTACATGAATGGAACGGTCATTTAGAAATTTGTAGCCGTCCTCAAGCAATAGAAAATTCTAGCCAATATTTGCTTCTCCAAACAGATATTTTACAGAAAACAGTCGTTGGGTGCCCTTGATAATACGTGAAAATGTTTCCTCTTTAATCGCCTGCTATTAACATGAAAGAAAAGTTACGCTAGAAAGAAGCCATTGTCGACTTCACTTTACTTAACACAAGTTTGGATTTATGTTTACTCTTTGGTCGTCTTGCAAGTTGTGGTTGTTGTTTGAGTCAAAAGACCGTGTTCAAAAGACCCTGTTTGTAAACTTTTTCCCTAGATCACCGTCACCGGCGACAGCACTGCCTGAGTTTCAGTGTCAGGTGTGTGACAGGTGAGTTTACACTTGTAGTGCCTCACAGCTGCTTCTCTGCGGGGGGTACTCCCTATAATGGCCTAAACGGGGAGGCTCGACCTAAAGGAGGGGGGCACCTTTTTCAGGCCTCACGTGTATGAAAGGGTAGAGATTCACTAGTTAAAGTATACAAAATCTGTCTTTTTAGTTTGTAAAAGGCTCAAAAGGGCTAAGAGATGCACTTCACGGCTGTGAACAAGTACGGTAGAACTCGTAACTTGAACTGTGAAGGGAAAAAAAACGAAAAACAGTAATTGCGGGAAATTTCAGTGAAATTTTGATCGAGGGAAAGGAAATTTAGTTCGAGTTAGCGGGGAATTCTAGTTATCCGGGGTCGAGTTATCGAGATTCTACGGTATAGAAAACATTCTGGTTTTGTGATTTACTAGACAGTGCATTTACAGCTGCCTATAAGCATAAATTATACAAAACACACTTTCTAACAATCCAATTAAGGTGACGGAATATAAAAAGTATGCTAACAAACTGAATTGGCTTAAGAACATTTGCGAAAAGAATTACTTCTCACAACACTTTGACTTGTGTAAAAACAACCTGGAGGCATCTTGGAAATTGATTGGTATGCTTGTTAAGCGCAACTCAAAGGGACAAACCCCCAGTCTCGAAAATTAAACGTAACAATAGAGCTTACACTAATAAGGCTGAGATCGCTGATCAATTTAATAAGCAACGTGGGTCAAAACCTGGCCAAAAGAATTGAAAATTGTGATGGAAGTCCGACCCAATTCATAAGATCGACTCCAGTAGCTAGCTTTGTTGTGTCCTGTGTCACTGAAACCCAAGTATGTTCACTATTTAAATGTTTAAATGCATCACAAGTCATCCTTAGATATTCCTAATAAATTTATCAAAATAGCTGCCCAGCCATTGTCAGTACCCTTAACATATATCTATAACCAGTCTATTGAAACTGGAATTGTTCCTGATATTTTAAAAGTCTCACAAATTTCCCCAGTGTAGAAGGGTGGTGATGTTACAGACCCTAGCAACTATCGGCCCATAGCAACTCTCTCACCTTTTAGTAAAGTGCTCGAGCGTCTAGTCTATAATCAATTGTATTCGTTCACTGATAAACACCAAATCTTGTACAAATATCAGTTTGGATTTACGAAATGATATTCCACTGAACAAGCTATTCTTGAAATTACTGACAATCTGAAGCTAGCTACTGATAAAGGTCAAATAACATATGGTTTATTTCTCGACCTATCAAAGGCGTTTGACACAGTAAATCATAAAATACTGCTCTCTAAACTATATCTATATGGAATTCGGAGTACACCACATAATTGGTTTGAAAGTTATTTGCACAACCAAAGACAATATGTTAAAATTGACTCTACTAAATCTAGCTATAAAAATATTACCTGCGGTATACCCCAAAGCTCGACTCTAGGTCCACTTTTATTTTTGCTCTATGTGAACGACTTACCAAACTGTGTCGACAAACTTTCGGTTTGGAGCTTTGCTGATGACACCAATTTATTTTACTCTAGCGACAACTTAAAAGAGCTTGAATCCGTAATGAATCGACAGCTTAAACAAATTTATAACTACTGTGGTTTAAATAAGTTATCTCACCACTGCAAAGACCAAATATGTTAGTCTCATCATCTAGATGCCACCCAAAGATAAATATCACTGTTATTGAACAGAAAGATTACATAAAGTACTTGGGAGTTTGTACAGATAAACATCTCAATTGGCAACCACAGAAACAACATGTAAATAATAAATTAGCTAAAAATTTAGGAATCCTTTCAAAACTAAGATATTACATAGATCTGAATATACTGAAACAAATTTATTATGCTTTAATATATCCCTATTTGAGTTACGGTATTCTTGCTTGGGAATGTGCCAGCAAAACCAGATTAGATTTTTTTGTTCGTATTAAGCATAACAGACTTGTAGCGAGCCACACCAAAAACATAGGCCTGATTTTTCATTTTGGCCATTCCCTTAGACAGAGAGATAACACCGATAAGTTATAAGGAGTAAATTGGCTGTCCCCGGGGACTATCGTGTCTTTACGGTGTTTATAGCATAAAATTATAAAATAAAGGTGGTATAGGTGGGCACAAAAGTTATTTTGCTTGGGAAGAATTTGTTTTCCACGCCTAGTAATCTACTGTGGCCAAAGGTGATTTCTATTTATTAGGTGTACAAATAAGACTATTAACTCGATGTAAGATTTTAGATGTTGCTTCATTCTTGTACTGTCTGCAAATTATTTTTTGCCTCAAGTCACCCAGCCCCACCCTTAAACGCCATATGGATCTTCCCAGTTTCTCATGTGAAACGGAGTTGACTGTTGCTTGTTTTTAAGAGTTGAGTTGTGTTTTTATCACCAAAGAACTTAATGAAAGTGAAGAAATGATCGTCGCAGTGAACGCAATTTATGCAATTGAGGAAAGAAGCCTGAAAAAAATTCAGGACTTCAACGGGGTTGAAGTCCCGGATTTTTGTTTTAATTTTAATTTCCGCAGTATATCATTAACAAAGAACTTAATGTTATTGTATATCAGTCATTTCATGAACACTTTTTGATGGATTGGGGATAACCCTTCTACTCTCAGAAATGGCTGAAGTCAAAATTGATCAAAATTACAAATTTTATTCTGTAAAATGCTGAAAAACTTATAGTACCATTTGAAAGCAGTGTTTAAACGACTTCATTTGAAAGGTCTCGCCACTAAAGATATTGTCCATTAGAAACATCTTACGAGACTTCTTAATTCATTCCTTGGAAGTGAAAGGGTTGGTGTACAGACACTTGTATGTTGTTTTAAACCCCTACATAGTCATCTATCCTTCGGTCTTTTTAACATGCTCTACATGTATTTTTTTTAGCTTAACCCAAAACTTTTAACCAGCACTTTCCAGAATGTAAATATATTAAGAAGTTCAATTTAGAATGACTCAACTCTTCTTCGTTGAAACAAAAGCCAGGCCTGTCTGACCTTTTTTTTGACCTGGGAGGCCTTTATTAGTTTGGGTAGGGTAAGGAATATCTTAAGGTTGGGGGACAGAGGTAAGCGGATATTGGTATCTGATATCTGTTGCTTTGATTAACCTGATGAGTTTCACACTGTACTTATTTAATTTGCAGAATATTCAACACTATACAAGGTAGATCGGCCCATATGAAGAACCATCAGCCGCAGAAACGGTAATAATTAAGAGTACTTAACCCTTTTGCCTTTTGAAAACAAGTGAATAATGAATGTTGATAACCGTGTACTTGTTACGCTATCGTGCGATAGAGTTCCACGTCAACGATGATTTAGAAATATGAAACATTGATGATGACGAATTTACCAGTGAAACATACCTGAAAAATTGAAGAACATTGTATTGTTCCTGCCAGTGTACGTTTGTAATGAATGCTGGCTGGTTTGTCACTCATTGGGTGAAAGATCTGTCAAGTACCTTTGGTCAAGTTAATAAGCTAGAAAGGATGGGTTGAAAGGGGTGAAAGGTTTCTAAAGTCTTTTTGCTCTAATTCTCTGTTTGTTTCTTGGTTTTGTTTTCTCCATAACCTTCTTTCTATGTTTCTTTGTGTGCGTGTGTGTGTGTGTTGAAGAAACGAGTGAAGTGTGAATTTTGTCCTGCTCGTATTTAAGTTTATGCATTTGCCGACACGAAAAACGTTCGCAGTTACCTGAGCGGCCGATTGTTCAGGATTACTGTATTTGAGGCTTTTAATCGCTTTAGTTATTCTGGTTGTTTTATTTCTTCTGCTTTACCTTTGTATAAAAAGGTTAAAAAAATCCTCCGTTGTCAATTCAAAACTTCAGACATTTGAGCCTGAATAGCTTTTTTAAAGCTTTTTCTGCAGTGCGCTAATTCTGGTTTTGCTGCATTCATTATACTGCAGTGGGCAGAGGATAATTTATAAAGGAGAAATTTTTTTAAGATCCCCCTACATCATAAACCATTGTGTGACAATCCCCCTAAAAGGAAAAATGACAAGCCCCCCCCCCCCCCCCACTCAGTTTTGATGAGGAGAGTAAAATATACGTAATATGGTGAAATGGTGCAGAATTAATGTTTGAAATAGAAAACTAAAAACAAAAGGTAACCAAAGGTTCACAGAGTTTGGTATTTTTGGTGTAAAGAAAGTCGTAAGACTTGTAACAGATTATTAAAGCTAGCTGTGCCATCAATGGGGAAATTGCATACCGGGGCCATGTGGCAGCTTAGATTCAATAAGAAAATGCAATCATTCCTAGACAGGTTGAATTTGGCAGTTAGACTAGCAAAAAACCAGCCAAGTGAAAAGAAAACAAACTAAAAAAGCGATTTGAACAAGAAGACAGATGAAAAGGAAAGGGAATTGCAAGTTATGATCGGCCTACCTCTGAAGAAAAGTCAGCATACTTTACAAACAAATCTCTCCAAAATAGGACATGGAAGTTAATTCACTATTCTAAATTATTAAGGCCAAATTACCAGCTAGAACATTGCATCAACAAGAGAAAAGAAAAGAATAATAAAATAGTAAAAATTTGTAATGCATCGGGTGAAAATTTACCTTATTTTTTCTTGGGTTCGAAGGAGTGGAAGGGATCAGCAGAATAAAGCGTTTTGGCTCAGTTACGCTGTGATCGGAATGATAAGCTTGACTACAGGTCGAGCGCGGTTCTATAGTTAAATACGGCGGCAAATCTTTGAAGAGCTTCGAAGAATCAAATTTCTTACGATTGCGTTGACATTGAAGTATATCGAACTAAGACTAAAAAGTCCTATGGAAACCTTTCCTTCCATTAAGCTGCAATCGGTAGCTGGTTAAGAATATCCTAGTTTGAGTCAAAAGTCCAGATAGTTTTAAGTACGGAACCAAGCTTTTCGTGGTGTAGGAATGACACTGAGTTACTTGGTACCAGATTGTAAGTGTGTCACTCTGCTTAGCTATGACTGCAAGACCGGTTTTTATTCTTTACAAAACAAGTTAATTATAAAGTAAGCTCGAAAAATTATGTACTTTTGTTATCGCCGAACATTCCGACTGAAGCAGGAAAATTTCTCTTGCAATCATAACAAGACAAATTACACAAGAAGACATAAATTTTTTACTCACAAAACCAACTGCTGTTATCAGGTCTTCTCAAGAAGGTATAATGACCAGCCATTGTTCGTAAATGAATATTAGTTTAAAGTAGGATGACAGTCGTCTTCGCTAAAAAAACAAGTTTTCTGGATTTCGCCGAGCAAAACATAAACATCTTTCAGCAACTCCAAACCATACTCAACGACTTCTTGCGAACATGTGAGTACTTTAACTTTAGCAAGACTCTTTTTCCTTTGTTTCTCATGAAGACTTTACCTACCCCCTACCAAGTGCGACAATGCTGGGAACTCAAATCAACCCTGTAACAGTTGGAAAGGACCTGGGAGTGTATATAGATTGTCATCTTAACTTTAACGAACATATCGCTAAACTGCCTCCGAAGCATCCCTAAGATCACAAAACCGACGTGATCTATTTTATAAATGCTTTCGTCTTCAACAAATTATTTTAATGTTCGACGGTATGGAGTAGCACGAGTAAGAGGAACGTTAGAAAAATTCAGCTAGTTCAGAACTATGCCTTAACGTAAGGAATAAACTGCTTTTTAACGACCTTGTGATGGTGTACAAATGCTTAAAAGGACGGGCTCACGATACTGCGCATGCGCGCCGTGACAGCTTCCAGAATAAATTATACGGGTCAGCACTAAATTAGGAAGAAGACATCAACCGGCGAATCCAAAGGAATCCGTCTTTAAATTTGCTCATCCGTCGCTCAACGTAAGAAAAGTGAAGTCTGCTATTTCCAAAGTGCTCGTGAGTGTGCAAAACGGTTTTGTTTTCGGAGAAAGGTGTTTAGGAAACGAAAAATCTATTTCGTGAATGGAGTCAAGAGTCTTTGAAGCATAGCTGATCGATCTGGTATGGTTCTAGGGGTGGTGTGTGGCTTACGAAAAGAATACAGGACACTTGGAAAGCGGTAAAAGGCATGGGTTTGTTCAACACTGATTTGATTTATGACTCCGACCTGTAGTTATACCGAAAGGTGCGCAACGGGCCGCGCGATCTGTTCACCGATCTGGTACAGTTGAAATGTTCCTTGTATCTTTCAGGGGCACCCAACGAGAATATAGTTCAAAACCACTTAAACGTAGATTTAGGCATATTTTTATCCCCTAAAAATGTTTCATCTGTTCGGATTTCCTAGCTCAAAGTCTAGTGATCCGAAACTTATAGGGATCAAAACTTACCTTTTCGAAAATTTCAGCCTGAAAAAAGGCTCTCGAAAACTCTAGGTGCCCTTTTAGGGTGAAAATCCGTTAAAAAATGGGCAATTATACCAGTTTTTAGATGTTCGAAAGTCCTAGGAGAGGCAGGCAAGCAAGAAGTTTTACAACAAATGTTCTGTTAATTCTAGATTTCAAATCGTCTTCCGAACAGATATTTTCCGAAAATTGACGTTGGGTGCCCCTGATCTTTGCTGTATGATCGTATATTATGTTATTGAAATAAATTATTGCCTGAATATTCTGTTTATAATCATTTTTTTTCAAAGTGTTTAGACTTTCTAAAAGTCCTTTAATTTTTTTTCCCGGTTGGTTTTGCCTTTTACCTCGCTGAAGCTCGCTTCGCTAGATTTTTTTTCGTTCCGCCCTAAGAACTTATGAGAAATGTATAGCATGTATACCTCAACTCAGATACTCAAGTAAAACAATCTTAGCAGGAATGTTTTTGAAACCCTTCTAAGGATATTATTGTTAAGGTGTTTGTAAACTTTTTCCATAATGTTTTCACTAACAATGAGAATTGATTACAACTTTTACTTGATTCCTCACCTCCATGAAACCTTCACAACCAAGACGGAAGAATGCTGTCACAGCAAATAGAATCAGAAAAATCAGCAGTCCAGGACAATCGCCAAGGTCTCCTGCTGAGTTCACTTGTACAGTTTGTGGCAGGTGAGTTTACACTTGTAGTGCCTCACAGCTGCTTCCCTGCATGGGGGTACTCCCTATAATGGCCTAAACGGGGAGGCTCCACCTAAATGGGGAGGGGACACCTTTTACAGGCCTTAGGTATATGAAAGGGTAGAGATTCACTAGTTAAAGTATACAAAATCTGTCTTTTTGGTTTGTAAAAGGCTTACCTGGCACAGCCATATCGAATACTAGATTGGGAAACTGAACTCATATCAAGAATTGATCTACTTAAAAGAGCTAAAGGCTACCTCAATCTCCACTGCAGAAAATTGTTATTCAATCCACTCATGAAGCCTATCTTTAAATACTGTTGCTCGGTTTGGGGTAATGCCCCAAACGACCAGCTGTTGAGAATACTTAACAATTAATGAATGAGGCTGAGTATCTTATAAAGAATTATAGAGATCGAGGAGGGCGTTATCGGTCGAGGCCGTAGGCCGAGGAGGATAACACACTCTGAGATCTCCATAATTCATGTGATACGAGAGCCGAATTCAATAATTGTTTTATTATTCATTTAAAATAATTCCTAGTTTAAAAATAAAGCTAAAACATGCTTACCCCCATCGATGTTAAGATCACCTTCGATAGTGCACGTTTAGGGTTTTTCAGCGCCGCAAATGTTCTTCAAATAGCAGATGTCACTCTTCGAGTTGTGTTCTTGCTGTTCTTGTCGTGTTTTGAGCTATAATTTCGCCTAGTTCTTACTCATGAAACAAGTGATATGTCCGCCATATTTTGTTTTCATAACCAAAACAACTCAACCTCGTCGCCAGGTCTTCTCGGTTAACGGTGCCTTAACCTGCAAGAACGCTACATTTTTGACGTCATTTCCTCGTTAAACACAAAATTCTTCCACATTTTGGTCATCAGTAACTGGTTATGGTGAATTATGCGTGTGCTTTTAGCCAATGAGAATTGAATGAATAGTAATCAGAGTTAAGAAACGCTGCAGTAGATTAATACTAGATGCCAGACTATTCGATAATTCCACTAAAAAATAACCCTTCTACTCTCAGAAATGGCTGAAGTCAAAATTGAAAAACTTATAGTACCCAAACTAATAAAGGCCTCCCAATTAACAAAACAAAGGTAGACAGGTCTGGCTTTTGTTTCAACTTGGAAGAGGTGAGTAACTCTAAATTAAGAAGTCTCGTAAGATGTTTCTAACTTTTGAGTTTGTGGATAAAACCCTTTGGTGTGATCTTTGAAATGGGGGACAGAGGTAAACTGATATTGGTATCTGATATCTGTTGCTTTGATTATTGAGTTTCACACTGTACTCATTTCATTTGCAGAACTTTCCCAAGTGTGAAGGCAAGATCGGGGCACATGAGGATGCATAAAAGAAGATGATTCTTCTGATTCCAAGATATCAGTCTCAGACTCTGATATCCTGGTGCTCTCAGCCACTGGATCAGCATCAGGACGGCTACAGGACGGACAAAACTAAACGATATCTGCTCCGGCTCTTACGGCAGCGCGATAGTCTTCTTGAGAAATACCTGTGAGAAATCAGATTGCCCGCTGCAAGCAATCCGCTTGGTTTTTGTCATGTGAAAAGAGAGGGCAGGAACAAAAGTGGCTATTCTTGCACGGCTAAAGACTGCCGTTCCTTTTCATCCAAAGCGAAAGGGTCAACAGCCAAAGCCTTCTGTCTGCATCTGCATCTGTTGTTCGCCTCTTTGGAACAGTTTTCTCCTGCTGAACAGGCAGGTCCTTCGTCCAGTTCTAATCCTGTTCTTCTTCTGCTTCCCAATCGGAGCCTGTGGTATCCTTTGATTCAGAAGACGTAGAAGACTCGTTGCAGCGGAAATCGACCATTCTTTTAGCGTATCAAACACGCAGCTTACCGTATCAATTCCCGCCTCACTTATTGCACTCTATAATGGCAAGAGACTCGTGTACATTGTTTGGTGTTGAGGGATTGTGGCCCAGCTTGTTCCAACCCTCGGTAGATAATTGTAGGCTCTACGAATCACCATTGGGACGTCTCATAAACCACCCTGGCCAACAGAGTAACAGCGCGTATCTTGTAACAGAACTGAATCCATTTAAAAAGGTGGATGTGAAAGTAAGGGTGTGTCAAAGCAAGCAATGTATGGCCATTGATCAGCCCTTCCCTGCTGACATTGGTAAGGTTATTGAACTATTTAGTAGAATTATTTATTTGTGACAGATATGCCTGATAGTCATTTTGCATGTATTAGGGTCGATTCTTCTATGTGTTCGACGTCCTTTCACTGTACCCAGGCTGCGCACAGAGTCTCCTTCGATCTTCCTAGATAGGTCGGAAAGAGTGCAGACATCCTCGACGATGCATATTTAGCATGCTCCAAATTCAAATTTTTCTGTGACTTCAATCAAACCGCTATCGGAGCATCCACTTTGTTAGGAGGCAATATAAACGAGCAGAAGCTGCAATTGAAAATTTAGGATTTGGACTTACAGCTCTATAGGAACAATTTCTCTTTGGGAATCTTAACTTGCCATGTCTCAGTAAAAAGGAGACCAAAAAAGTTAGAGCTAAGGTAAAACTTTTGTGCTTTTCAAAATCAAACAACGAAACTTGAACTCAGAAACACACAAAACAGATTGAAATCCACCAATCACAAACCACAAACCACAATCTTTTGTTTCTTAAGAGGTTCGCTGAGATGTAAAGGGGAGAAAGTGAAGAAAGCGCTGATTTTTCAGATTTTGATGGACGTCGCACAAAAGTGAATTGTGGATCCGTTCACGCGAGTAAGATCGACTGACCTCATGGCCCAAAACAAAATCCATCTCAAATTGGGGTGCAGTTTCCAATAATTTTCTAAAACTGAACATTCAATAATTCCTGCATGAAATTGAAGCTTCAGCTGTTTGTTTTGTTATGGAGCATAAAGAGAATAGGCGTGCATGCACAGATAAAAATGGTTTATTCGGTACGAAACTTGTCTGCAAATCAAACAAATTTGAAGATGTTGACGGAGTCGCTTACCATTTCCCGACTTATCTAGGAAAGATCAAAGTGACTCTTCTAGCAAGGGTACTTTCACTGGTGTCACCACAGCATAACATGAAGGAGTATTTTTTAGCAGTCTTGCATGATCACCTAAATCGGCAAGACCTTATCAGTGTGGTTGCCATCTTAAATTAGCCGAAAGTCTGGACTTTATGCTGTGTCCCCTGACCCCTTGGTCCTGGTTCTCTAAACACTTTAATGGTTCATGCAAATATGGCTTTTACTTTTTAATAGAGACTAAACATTGGATTTTTCTCTTGTTATTATTATCAGTGTAACCACACTTTCAAAGGGAAATAGGACTAAAAGAACTCTCCAGCTGTTTGATTGTCCTCATACTAAAAGTGGTTTATTTACCCTGCAACTGAAATGCTTAAGGGCTCTTGATTACTTACCTTGACACAACTTTATTATCTTGACAGGTTTGTTTAACATTTGTGACAAGGTTCTGGTGTCTCTTGATATCATGCTTGAATTTCGAGAGTACTTTCGAAGAGGACATCCCCTTGCCAATGTGATCATGTCCAAAATGTCAGTCCTTCGACTAAAGTGCAGGGAGGTTTGTCTGAGCCTTTGTGAATTTGATCATTGTGTGTTAATGGATGCTTAAATGGTAACTATTGTATTGTATCACCAGTGAAGATGTCTTTTGAGTCAGATTCTATGATTGACAGATTAATTGCCCATTCCACCTGCACCCTAATTGTGGTGTAATTGACATTTGCTTTTCCTGTTCTTCAGAATGTATAAGATTGATTTTTTATTGTTGATATCTGTGCAATCCAGATATCAGATTCAAATATTACTGAATTTTAAAATTCTTATCCAATTATATTTTTTGGTTCCCTCTCCAGTAAAGTGGAGTGTTTTTTTTATTATTATTTTCTAGGAGGACTCTCCAACGGACAGTCAGCTTGCCTATATCAAGGATCTTCTCTATAATGGATTTTATTGTTTTGAAATGATCACTGTAAGAAGCTTGGATGATGTTGTTTTTGCGGTATTTATGGCTAAAGTTATTCCTGCTGTTAACCGTTTTCTTTACATATTTCTTTTTTAGATTCACTACACTAAGAAAGACGAACCCAAGAAGGACATGATTAATCTTCCAGAATTGCTTCAGAGATTGCGATTTCGATGGCTGGAACGTGTGGTTTATACCAGAATAGCTAAACCGTTTTCTTTGTCAGTGGAAGAAATTCCTCCTCTCATCCCATCTGTCTTGTCTGGAGATGTGATTTTCGATACAGAGGCTGAAAAAAAAAGTGTTTACCTTGAATCTGGTTCAAAGCCTTCAGGTATATAACATGTATTGTGCATGTAGGTATATTTAGTATGTATACTGGTATGTATGTATGTACGTGTGTAGGTACAGTTGTAGCCTGTTCCAGGCGTTCAGATAGTGGGGAGCAGTGCAAAGTAAAAGGGAGCACGAAAAAGTAAAAGCGAGGGAGGAGTAGAGGTGAGAGAGGGAACGCCTGTTAGATTTGTTTTAAATAGACTCTTCCGCCCAGTCAGACCGCATCAGCTGTAGGTGGTCTTCACTTGTCAATCAAGACTGGTGTTACAGCCAGATGCATTTATTATTTTTCTTGCGAATAAATCGAAGTTTGTCAGATCAAAAATTAATTTATGTATACATAATCTTACTAAAAACCCAATGTAAGACTTTCAGACAATAGAAGGCGGGAGAAGTATTCATGTATAATGAATTTATTTATGGCTTTAAAAACATGATTTCAGCGTGTACGTGACAAAAAATTATGAATCAAGTGACAAACAAATATCGCTCATTTCGATAGAAAGCCGTTTCAATACAGATCGTTAACTCAAGCAATGAAAATGCACAACAATTGAAGGGAAAATTTACTATTCGGTGATTGAGTGGACCTCGTCAATAGCGATAGCGGCAACTTGCTTTCCAAGCTTTTCTTTTTGAAGTCCTTTTGTCCATTCATTAGACAACTACGATTTGGCACTTCAGTAAACAATTTCACAGCTTCCACTTTTAACGGCTTCATCCATATCTTCTCCCATCATTGCCGCTGCTACTCCGATCTGACTTGTTCAAATATTCCACTTGGTCCATGATGGTAATCAACGGAGTTACCACAACAATCGTAAATGGCATTCTATCCTGCCTTCATTCCAACGCACGCTTTATTCGAGGAAAAAACTGGAAAATAAGAATTTTTCCAAAGCCAGTCGGTGAGAAATTGCTAAGACATCTATCCTACCGACTACGTGTTTTAAACAGTTTCTTTGCTTTTCGCTTTTCGCCTCCACGTTTGGAAAGTCACTCAGCGCTGTGTTTGTTGCGAGTTTGAATTCTGCGTGACGGCACGTAGAGTCTGTCATAACGGCCATATCGCATTTCTCGCTGTGATCGAAGACGCTCCACTGTTGACAGAAACTGTCAAAATCAACCAATCAGAGGGTATACCAGGATCTGGTATACCGGAACGCACTTTTGTTAAGAATTCTTACAAGCGTTCCCGCACCTCTCTCCCCAGTCCCCCTCTACTTTTCATCGCTTTCTCTACTCCACACCGCTCTCCACTATCTGAACGCTTGGAACAGGCTAGTACAGTTGACTCCCGATAACTCAAACCTTCCAAGGAAAATCGAAAAGAGTTTGAGTCATCGGAGCTTGAAGAAAATAGCCCAGAGTAAGGACAAAAACAATTTTGACAGCACAGTGGACATTTTAAAGAAACGTTAAGTGAAAATTAATCAGTACTTCAAGGTTATAAATCAGAACATGATATAACAAAAATGTTGCCTAAATAGAGCATTTGTTTTAACTTTCATGAGAAGTACAGCTGTTTTAAATCAGATTTGTGCCAAACAGCATCAGCCTCCACTAGTAGTATATGCCTACAACAGGTCAATGGGAAATTCAGAATTCAATGTAAAATTACAGCAAATGTATGACTGAAATCCAGGGGAAATCAATTTTGGTTAGAGTTAGCAAGGGTTCAAGTTTTTGGGAGTCAACTGTAAAATGCAGTTTATTATATTATGCAAAGTTATAGTCCTTTCAGTCACTGAGACGGATGTCTTGATGTATTGACCAAGCGATAGCAAAATGCCCAGTTATTACAAGAAAATATTTCCCACTGAACAGCCAATCAGAGCGTGCATCCTGTTGTAGCCATGTAATAAATGTACATAAAATGTAAATTATACCAATGCAATTACATATTTCAGGTGACCAAGCAATGTTACATAAAATGATTGTGGATGGCAGCATAGACATGAAAAACCTGCAAGAACTTCAGTATGATGATGTGGTCAAAGCCTGTTCTTCCTGTAACATTGCAACTTCAGGAAAATCAAAGGTACTATATAACAACTGCTGTTGGCCTTTTTTTAAATGCAATATTTGAACTGGCACCTATATGTGTTGGAAAGTAAAGATTTTTGCATAGCTGTTAAATCTGAGGAAATGGAATTTCTCTTCCAATGTGGAATAGCAGTTTGTGGGATACAGCTACTGTTTGCTTTCTTTAAGTTTATTTTGTTTGTCTAGAATATTACTCAGGTTTTAATAATAGGGTCATGTTTTGGCATGGGTAGTTGGCTCCATTTCTAACTCATTTGCATATGGAAAAGCATGGAGAATTGTAGGTGGTGACAGGTTGTGGAAAAAAGTATCACTGGAACAAAAAATATTGGTCTCTGACAACAGAGTAATTGAAAAGGTCAAAACATCATTTCTTAACTACCATTAATTTTTTAGCCTTACCCTACTTTGTTGTTTTGTTAAATTTGTATTAAATACAAACGAAATCATCAACAGTGTCCCTTTTGTTTTTCAGAGCACTGTGGCATCAAAATTCCTTTCTCTTACGGAGTCTGTAAGGGATGCTGCAGATCTTTACCTGTCACTGAAACATCCACCTGTTGTTTTCATCAATGATACTCCCTGTGGATTTGTCCGCCATATGGAGTGTCGTGATCCAGCAATTGCACAAGAGCTGTGGGGTTCCACAGCAGGGTGTTTTCAGACCCCAACTGTTCACCAGGATTCGGAAGGGGTATGTGGCTTTTGTAATGGTACAAAAACTATGTAGGGGGTGGAGGGTGGGGTTAGGAAAAAAAGGGCCACATTGCAACAATGTTTCACTGGTTTGATGAGAATCAGATTCATTAGTTTTGATGCACAATGCAGGTGCGGATCCACACCGGTTTTCACCGTTTTACAGAAATCGGTCAGATTTTTCATAAGGTCTCATAAGAGATATATTTTTAATAAAAAAAACTTTCCAGGCTGAAATCTGGAAAATGGATTGGACAAATGCTGCATCCGAGGAGAATGGAACTGGCCAATATCCCATCTGAATGACTCAGAAACCCAGGAAAGGGGACTTGAGGGAGTTAAAATCCAAAAAATTTCCTGGGGGAGCATGCCCCCGTACCCGCCTAGAAGCTTCGGTGCTTGTATAGGAAATCAGTCAGTATTTATCCTAGATCCGCGCCTGCAATGCTGGTTGGTAGACATTTAATTATCGATGAAGGCGTTCGTTGGTATTGCTTCAGAGGAAGCGACAATGGTGAGATTTGTCCTCTCGAGACCTTACAAGAATTTTCCAAAATATATGGAAAGTGTCCTTTGAGGATTAGAGCAAGAAGGGGATGAAAGTGGTGGATAGACATTCCTTCTCCAAAAGCTATGGAAAACATGTCTGAAAACATCTGCAGTCATGCTGTTGGCACAATATATTTGTGGATATTTATCACAGCCTCATTAAGAGCTTTTTGCTAAAAATCCCTCCCAGACAAAATTCTGAAACAAAGGAATTTTTTATAGAATTAAAAAATATTAATAAATTCAAATATTATTCTCTCTGATTGCAAAATGTAGCCATTGCTTAACCTACCCTTTTGGCATAATGGACATCAGAGGTTAATTTCTGTGTGTTCTGCAATCACTGCCACCTCCAGAATTTGATCTTGATGTATGGAAGTGTCAGACATGCATTATATTCCTCTGAGCTCTTGCTATCACTTTTTGATATAAACTATTCTAGTGGAAAGTGACTCCTGATTAGTTTTATTTTGTCACTGCCTGCATTTTTAGCTCCTTTTTGTATGTATAGTGGAGGCAGAAAGAGGGACAATACATATCTTGTGACAAATTTGTTTCCAGCTGGCAAAAAATTGAGTTGGAAAAAAATAGATGTTTTTATCATACCAAGACAAGCCCAGTACATTTTGTGACTGGTCTACTTTTTCCATGTTCATTTAAATTTGTCATTTGTTTGCTTGGCTTTTTTAATATTCTAATTTCTGACAATTTTCAGAACCAGAATTTTCCTTTGTGATGGCAGTAATATTCGAAAGCACTCGAGTGTTGTTGCTAGGTCACATCCCCTCATAGACACCACCAAGCATTTTGTACTTGGCGACTGATTCCACGCTTCAACAAATCCTCATCAGTCCCATCTGTGTAAATTCCATGACCTTGATTTGTGTCTCCAAGCCAACACAATCAAGACAAGTATCCAGGAGTCCCAAAACAACCGAAAGAACCAAAGGAGGCTGAGGAGTTCTACAGTACAGAATTTTGAGACACATGTTACCTTTAACTATTTGATGGATTTTTATCAAAACGAGGAAGTGGTTGACCGACAGCAAAAAATTTTGAAACAAAGGCTGTCAGAGGGTCAACATCTAACCAGAGACAACTGTTTAAGGTTTAAAATTGTATCTAAATAGATTTCATAGGGTGACGAGACTGTTACATACCATCAAGAACTATCTCTAGGTTGGGCCTATTTATGTCACTTTCTTATTAAAGAGCAATGGTTATGAAGCCTGGCAGTTTTTTGGCACATTATGCTCGCATTATTTTGAGCATGCTAGCATGGCAAAAGCATCTAGCACAACAGCGTTATGGCAAGAATTTGGGTATCATTAAAAAGGAAAAATTGGTCTTAAGTGATGAAATTCACCTATAAACAGCCAAGCGTATATATTTCAGAGGTCTCAAGCCAAAATGGGAGAGAGAGCTTGGACCTAGTCAATGCCACTTTCATACTCATGGTCAGCTGTTCAGCATGAGCAGCCGCCATTTTGTTTTCTTGATATTCCAGTATTCCAGTTACTGGACATTTTTGTGTCTAGTATTGTGTATGGATGGATGGAACTTTCGAGCATTTTAGCAAGGCCATAAGAGCAATAAATAATAAAAATTTTGAGCATAATTAGCATAATGGCCAACAAAGAAAGAGTAATGTGCGGAAGCTCAATTCATAACCAGTGTCCTCTACAAACTATGATTTCAACTATGCACAGTAATATATGTACATTTCGCATTGTAGAATTTCCTGTTACTGCAGAAGTTTTCCCTTCCAAGGATAGAATAGAAGTGACTAAAGGGGTCTTACCTACTAGAGTCATCTTGAAAAGGGTTATAAATAAGTTTGTGGTTTACTAAGAAACACCTTTCTCTGTAACAAATTATTGTCAACTTTAGAAGTATGTGTTTCTATGGGAAGGGTCTGGAAACGTTTCAGACCAAAATATGTGGCGATGCCCTCGCAAGCACATTGAGGTATGGGTCACTGCATGCTTAATTTGATTGAGTGGCATTTGAAAATGATTGCTTTCATCAGTCTTGATGAAAATAAGGAAGCAAATTAAAAGCCAATGCCTTGACAGCACCATTTTTTGGACTTGTTTTTTTAATTAAATTTATATGTCATGTGTAGGAGTAATGATATTGACCATCAAGTATAGGGTTAATGTGGTAAAGGAAATGAAAGAAGACCAAATGTTCTCAGGCAGCATTGTTTTTGTCTTAGACCGAATATTAGGATGTTGCACTGTATGTATGTGTACCGATAAGTCAAATAAGGCAAACAGGTCACATTATTACAAAACCCTTGCAATTGACTGACTTCAAATAAAAATGTCTCAGCCCATCAGACAAGGCTAATTAAGGAACTAAACACTTTGGCTGACAGTTTGATGATTGGTATCTGTAGGCTAGGCCATCTTTTACCTTGCCCCACTTGGGAAAACTCATTTTGTAACATCATGGTGGTGAGGCCCAATTACAACTTGTAGGTACGATTCTCGGAGAACCTGTTTGCAAGTTGATGACAATAGAAATTCCACAGTAAACAAGTAAACAATTAATAGCACTTAAGCCAAAAAAGTTTGGTTTTATTTTTGTCATGGCTTGCAAATTACAAGCATTACAAAGTATTGTGTTCTTGACTTGTGTTTCATATGAGTACGATGACAAGCCAACGTAAAATATTAATGAAATTTTGGTGAACACAGAAGCAACATTTCGGCTAAGTTTTTGAGAAGTCATCCATTAAACTTGACCGACGCTTTACTTGCAAGCGACGAACTTGTGTTTGTCAACAACACCTATCATGTGTTAAAGTGTTGACATTTTGCATTACAATAAGCACTTAACATACCAAATCATTGAACCTGTCCCTTTTGTTATATAATTAAGACAGTATTTGTATCTGCGCAGCAGGTCACTAAATATTGAATGGTTTTTTTTTTTGCCTGCTACAGTTAAACACCATTTGCCCACTTCATATTTGTCTTTTCTCGATAATCATGGCGTCACAAACATGTGACTGCAATTACAAACCCTGAAAAACTTTAAGGACGTTAAATGATTTTCACTATGACTTATATTGGTTGGGAAAACTACAACAACATTGCTTCAATTCAGAAAACTTAGTTTTTCAGTGAAGGGGTGGGGTCTAAATGGCTAAAATCAGAGCATGGGCCATGCCTTACCAAAAGAACAGGTAGTTTTCTAAGCTTTCTACATACACTTAGTAGGAGTGTCATTTCTTTGGCATAACATTTATCATCTTTTGCCAGACAGTTGCACCGGATTTCACCGCTGGTACTTTTTTTACATCAGTACCATTTTTTAATTTTCTCAAGCCAAAGCTGATTTTTATGGCTTGCACTCTTTCCTTTTACCGATAATTAATTTTCCACAGCTACTTGAACGTCAACTAGGCAAACTAGTTAGTACAAAGCTTAATAATAGATATCATATCTAGGGTAATATTAAATGCAAAATTTACACTTCCAGACTTCTCTTTTACTTGGAGTGGCTTTTAAATCAGTACACAACCTAACCCCCCCCCCCCCCCCCCCCACAAAAAGAAGTGAAATTCAATACTATTCTTATGTTTACATGTGGAAAAAACACATTGGGCATTGAACACATTATTAGGATTTAATACAAACACATGAAACTTGAATGAGATGATTGTTATTTTTAAAAAAACAACAACACTCAGCTCATGGGCATGCAGGAAGATTAGTGTGTTACTTTTTCTTGACAGAGCACCTATGGGGTCAGGGGGGAAGGGGGGCTCTGGGGGTTGTCTCTCCTGTGGGTTTGTTAATATTTACTTTGTTATTAACATGCCGCTTTGGACAGATCTTCTGATTTTTCGACGTCAAGCTAGGGAAAGACATTTGGCTAGACTTACACATGGAACCACTTTTGGCAGTTGTCACAGCTCACCCAACCAGTCCTTTGTATAAATCTTTTAGCTCCACGAGAAGGTCATTCATTATGACTGCTCGATTGGAAACCGTACTATAACACATGTAAAAAAGATTGACAAAAAGGGTTTTTCAGACGCCGCGATATCCAGGAACCTCCTATCCGCAAAGCGACGAATCAATTCCTCTCGGAGCCGTCGTTCTTCCCCAAGATCGAACTAATGATGAAGCCGTTAGAATGTCTGCGTGGGGGGCTATAAATTTGTCAAAATTCGAAAGGCGCGAGGATCGCTTATATTAGCGCAGTGAAATCCGCTAATCTAAACCAGTGTCCTTACTTCTGAACCAGCGATTAGAAAGTTCCTTTGGCACTGGAAAAAAGGCAAGTGACTTTCTATCTTCTTATCTTGCACACTTAGCTAGGGAATAGTTTGCAATCGTACGGACATTAGCCTCGACTGCAAGCTAGTTCCAGTCTACTGCTAGAAAGATGGAGAAAAGGAGAGTCCAAAAAAAACAAACAAACAAACAAACAATCAATCAAATGGTAGTCAATCAACGATGTTGAGAAACAGGATGAAGCTATTTTATTCTCACTTTTACATAAAAACATTTTAGGTCAATTGCGGGAGGAAGGAAACTGAATTCGGGTTAGCCTGAAATCATCCGATTGCTTCGAGTCGTTTTCTCCTGTCAACAACTGAGGCCCGGTTCAGACGCCGTACTTTTCATGAGCCGAACCTAATACATTGAATTAAGTACATGAAAAGTTCGGCGTCTGAATCAATTAGGAATGCCTGTTTCAATTTGGAACGGCTCACCCGTTCTTTTCGCCTAGCCCGGCCGGGAATTTCGCCTCTGGATCGACTTTGGAACGCCTTTGATTCAGACGCCGAACTTTTCATGTACCGAACCTAATGCATAAATTCTTATAACGTATTTTGTAAGCAGTTTGACCAAAATGCGCATTTTCCGCCTTCTGAATTTAGTTCGGCTGAAATTAAGATCGGCGTCTGAATCAATTTAGCCGGTCTAAATAATTTGGGTCGGCCTTAATTCGAATTAGGTTCGGCTCATGAAAAGTTCGGCGTCTGAACCGGGCCTGAGGGAATAATAACGACTCGAAGTAGTCGGATGAAATTCAGGCTAAATTCGGGTAGCACTTAAAATTACAAATCTTAACAGGCAAGCTACTGTTGTAGCTGTTGTTGTTTTGTTTTTTACAACAAACAAAAGAAACATAACTTTCTCAATCTCAGTTTACTATTCGTCTCCCTTTTCTGAAAACGAGTCACTATTCTTTTCTTTCCTTTGTAACACAAATGAAAATTGCCTCTTAGTCATGAGTTTTCACTATAACAACTTTCATCTCATATCCGCCCGGTCGGCACCACTTCAGTCCTTCTACTTCATGTGGCGTGTTATCCACTAAACTCTCGAGACAAAAATATCATGCCAGGTGATCCATTTGAGATCCACTTACACTCTTGGAGCTGAAATGAAGGTTAATTGAAAAATGAGTTACAAGAGTTTTATCTAACCATTGTTACTTCAAATAATATGTAATAAGGAGTATACAGCCAAGAGAAGATAACCGTCATCCTTTCTTAATACAACTTTAGAGCAGTCTCTATGAAGTGTATCACGTGTACTACCACATCCATATTTCTTTGTTAGAAAATCACAATGAGTGAACAAGCTAAGAAAACATGTAGTGATGGCAAAATTTGAGTTAAATTGAGCGCGAAAAAGGAAACTTGCGTGCGTCAAAAAAATAACGTAGATTACAAATTAATTTAGGACTGTTGCAGGAGGATTCCAAATTAATAATTATGATAGAGTATCTTGGTTATTCAGTAATCCTAACCGTAGGGAAATCATAACAATATTGTAGTTCATAACCCAGTGCAGTTCATCATAATAACCAAGTTTCCAACTACATGTACATGTATGTTGTTTGACACCAGAAACTCATAAGGGGTTATGTTACCCCTTATGAGTTTCTGTTGATACTTAATAAACGGCATCAAAAAATACCACAAGTTATTACCTCCGTACGCATCAGGCATTCTCTCAATTGTGTACCTAGTATTGGGGCAAGAGCATAAAACAATTAATAATAAAAATATTTCTTAAAATAATAAGCCTGACGGTGCCCCTGAAGAGTGCTGCTTTCGAAAAAATGAAAAGGTATCAGCTTGCAACAGGAAGCCAGTGTAGATTGATGAGAAAGCCAGAAAGGGTGCAAAGGTGATGAGTCAGCTTGCATAATCAACAATGTAAAAACACTTTTTTCGTTTTCTGTAGATATTAGAAAGCAGGCCAAAAGTGTTTGAGAAAATAGACAAGAAAAAATCCAGAGATTTGTAAAAGAAAATAAGAAGCAGTACTACAGAGTACAACAGACTGTGTTCAGGGGCAGATGGAGGATTTTATGATAGAGGGGGCCTAGAGATATAGTATACAGTGGCAACATGGCAATGATAGCGCCCATCAGGACTGCAAACGGTGCACTTTTCTAGGGAGTTTTGGGTGCATGCTTCTCCGGGAAAATTTTTGAGATTGAAGTTTTCTAAGATGCAATCTAGTGCATTCTGGACACTTAGATTTAGCAAATGCCTGGATTCCATATTGAACTTGTAATGCTGAAATATTTTATAAACCACAGGTGTCGTTGTGGTCAAAGAAGTAATTCACACTTTCTGATGCTACCACAAGCAGAAGCAATTGCGGCGAGAGCACAACCTCCTGGCAAGGATAACGTTCTCATTATCAAAATTCACTAAAGACAATATATGTAAGTAACAAATGTCAAAGTACCATCTAACACACGTTTACAAAAGAAAAAATTCCTGGACAAAAGGGGGGGGGGGTTGGGGTCCCCTAGGCCCACCCCTAAATCCGCCCTCGGTGTTTATGTAAAGTAGTTAAGCAGATATGATAAAGTTCTCCAAAATCACACACTGCATTAATCACAATCTTCACTGAGTCCGTAATGCATTTTGTTTACCAAGACCCCCCCCCCCCCCCACCCCGCCAAATGTTGCATAAACATAGTCTTCACTTTCTCCAGGAGAAGTTGGAAACAATGGTTATGTAAAATTTTGGGGGGTAAACAAGGTGCATTATGGTATGGGTGAAAATGGTCAATGCAGGTAACAGTACCTGTGTTGAGAAATGTACATTATGGGCACTCCTGGAACTTTGCGTATTCTTCTTTTTAAATCTCTGTCACATGTGGCTACAATGTAACACTTGTGCTGCAATAAACAGCATAGTTAAGTTTTACTTGGAATAGGCCATTTTAAAGTTGTTTGCTCATTGGCCTTGCTTTTGGCTCGAAGTAAGGCTAGCTGGTGGTGAACTGCTTTGTTACAAACCTTCCTGCCTTTCATTTGCAAATTATTGTGTTATTCTTATGCCAACAAGCCTGTGAACATGAGTCATTTTTAAGTGAGCTACTGTGGCCGAATTCAAAGTTTAGCTTTTCAGTGTTGTCAAAAGTAGCTGGCTGCCGGTGAAAGTTGCCTCATACTTGGTTAGTATCGGCCAGCCACTCTGCTTAGAATTTCTTTACACATGGTGTTTTTTAAATAAAATATCCCCAGACAGGCGGCTTACTTTGACAACTCAGCCGTCTACTTCAAAACTTTCTGACAACCCTGCTTTTACTTCATCATGTCAAGAAAAAGTCAGACTCCCTTGCAGCTGTTTTTGTCTTCTCACACAATGCTCCTCCTGATGGGGAGGCTGGAGCACTGCATAACATGACATAAATGAGTGCTAGAAAGACTAGTCAAGAAAGGAATGCATCTCACCCTAACCCACCATTACTTAAAGGCAGACTGAAAAGCTGTACACTTAGCATACAAATGTTTATCTAGCTAGTAAAATTCCCAGCCAAGAAAAATTTAAGATAACACTGTAAAAAGATTGAAAAATCCCCCTCCTTTTTAATATTAGTTAAGAAAAAAAAAAATGATCAAAGGGGCAAACAATGCACTCTCTACCAGTGATCCTTTGATACACTGTCAATGTACATGTAGGCATCTGAGGATCTAAATAGGCCCACCAATAAATAATGCTGTGAATTATAATCAATTTACCTGCTGTATTCTGTTAACTATACAATCATCAGCATATGTTCCTTTATGCATGCATGGCAGACGATCAAAAGAGGGATCTTTAGCCATTCTTGTTGAAAAAAGAAAAAAGAGAGAAAAGTTCATGACTCAGTATAATGTGTCCGTATCACCTTGTATTGTTTAAAAAATTGCCATTTTAACCCCAGCCCCAAGTAGCTTAAGTTGTCAAGTATCAAGTAAAGACTCATTCTTCATAATCGATCCACTAAACTGCCCATGGAGTGGGGAAGTGCTAATTATACATTGAAGTCTCATGTTCAAAAAGCCACAGAGAAGATAGGTAAAGGTGAGTTTGGGGTCCTTACCAGCTACACATTTCTTGTAGCCTGTTCACAGACCCTCTATTTTCTCTTCAAAGTCCATCGAGCGTCTGTGATAAAATATAAACCGCAGGGGATTTATTGACCGCCGGCACAAGGGGGTAGGGGTGGGGGAAGAAGAAAATAGATGGTCTGTAGATGTCTTCAGATGTTCTTTATTTTTCTTTCTCGTGCCTAGCGCTCGAAAAGAACAAAAAGAAAAATAAAACAACGTCTGTGTACATGCTACATTTCTTGTAACATAGCAAGGAAGTTATCTTTATGACAGTATTTCACAGAAAAGTGAAACTGAGTCACAGTAGTAAATTACCTGTAAGCTGCACAATCCTTTGACCAGAGGCTTACAGTTTTTAGACATGCAGACTGGTCAAATAAACCACTTTCTAAGAAAATAACTTTTAAAGTGAATTTACCAAAACATTTATTAGCTGACCTGTCAGCAAGCTGCTGATTTAAAAACAGCAAAACTACATGCACCCATAAAGATATACTTGTATCTCTATTATAACTCATTGAAATGACACTTATTCCTCATAGAGTATCAGAGGGTTCCCCAACAGGAATGTCCCAATCTTCAATCCTAGGTTCAAACCAGCCTTGGTATTTCTTCTCTTACATTACTACATGAGAAATTTCTCCAATCTGATTGGCTTAGAGCAGTGGTATTTCAGCTTAATTTGAAATACCTAAATACGAAAATTACAAACCTTTTCCGGGTCGCAGTATAAAGAAATAATAGCATGATTTGTATGTGACATTTGGCAAAAATACCACTTGTGATATTTCAAAATTGTCTCAAATTTCACCCGCCTAACGGCTCATGAAATTACGTATAATAATTTTGAAATATCACTTGTCGTATTTATGCCAAATATCACTACAAATCATGCTATTACCTATACTAATCTTCTGATGAATCTTGACCATATTAATGTGATTGTGTTTGTGTGATTCTGATTCTGATTCTGTCTTAGTGCAGACTTGGGAAAGGAATGCCCATGATGACATGCAGCCTCATTTCAACTGTTCTCAAGGTCAAGGTCACTTTTTAACCTTGGCCTTCTCTCCTGAGACATAGGTGATCTCAGTGTAAAAAAACCTCTTATCAGGGTATAATAATTTATACCTGAGAGCCACTCTATACTTTGATCCAAGTTTTTCTAATTCGGCCATCACACAGTCGGTAATGCAAGGAATACCTAAAAAATAATTTCACAAACTGGTTTTTAAGCAAGAACTTTATTCCACCATTTTGGCCATGTAACCCAAATGCATTGATCGTAAATAATGACACCTTCCACCCTTTACTTCCAGAGTGACAAAATAACAACACAGCTTGTACATGTACATGCACATAATTGTGTTACACACAAGTTACTATAAATGAAAACTTGGAATATCCTCCAAGTATCAAAGGAACGAAGGCAGTTCAGTTATGCAAGGGAATCACTGAATCTCATAACCCAGTGCAAATCATCATAACTGCTACTAAACTAACACAACACAAACCCACACAACTAGTCAAACATCTCATTGTCATATTGACACTTTGTTACTGTATGTATATGATCTATGTTGTGGTCCTGGGGGGGTACTCCCGCGAATTTTGGATAGGGGTGTGCCGCAAAGGTTCGTGAACCCTAACCCTATTTAAGGACAAAGAAAGCAAAAACTGATACCCTTTTTAAGGCCCAAAGCCGAAAAATGACACCCTATTCAAGGAAAAATGAATAATGTGGCTTGAAGAGGCGTTACGTGTATTTACCCGCTTAACGGCTAGTAAACCTCTGTTACAAAATCATTTTGTTAATACTTGAACGGATACATCAAGTTTAAAAAAAAACCCTTTCGTTTAGACGAGCGTTTTCACACTCTAGTATTAGATAATACAATTAAGCTACCCTATCTAAGGACCACACCAGGGACAAAGAAACAAAAGGGTAAAAAAAGATACCCTATTTAAGGACCGAGAACCTCAAAAACCATACCCTATTCCGCGGCACGTACCTATATAGCCCATATATGGGAGTACCCCCCCCCCCCCCCCCCGGGTTGTGGTTCAGTTTTATCCTTGGTTTAAATTTCATTTCCTTCTGTTTTAAAGCCTAAAACAAACGGAAAAAATTATACCAAGGTTGAAATTGAACCACAACACATAGACTGAAACCAAAAATCAAAAACCAAGAGATTACTTACATTTTGCATATAAGCAATCCATCATAGACTTGACAATATCCAGCTTATTCTTGATTGAGAAGTTGATAAAATTGGTATCAACCAAAACATAGAATGGAGGCCCAAGCTGAGTGTTATATTGAAAGAATAGTGCAGATGATGACTGTTCTCTATATAAAAGGGGGAAAAAAGGAACATTAGATTATTGTCATAGGTTTTCGTTCTATTTATTATTACTGTATATTAAATTGACATTGTTTGTAATTGACTTTGAGGATCAAAACCAAAAAGGAACTATTGGGACTTTTCAATACATTAGAATATACAATACATTTTTAGATAAGAAGCTTTTATCCCTGAAATCTTATTTGCAGATGTTTTGCATTTGGGAAAATTAGCTATTGTGATCAATTTTGAGATACGCCCTCATTCATTGACTGCAATCCATCAGACACACTGACTGTGGGTGAAATGACATTGTTTCAACAAGAAATAACTTTTGGGAAAATCGCCTGGTTAACCCCAATACTGACAGTTCATAAAGTTAAATAACTCCTTTCAGTGATCAGCTCCATTCAAGGAACACAAACTTTGTTCTCCACAAACAAGGATTGTATTATGTCTTTATCACTTAGTTACTTCTATTGACGGGACTCCTCTAAAACAGAGACAATAATGTTCTGAACCTGAGAGGGCTCCACTGGATCAGTTACCACTAGCGAGGGGACCCCCCTATTTAAGTGACAATTGGCCTGATTCCAAGGGTGCCAAGAACCAAGAAAGTTACATATGCTCAATGAGACTAGAGTGAGAGACTGCTTAATACAGGGGAAAAGTGTATCCACTTATCCACCTTTTTTAAGAATTATATCAGGGAATTCTGTATTTAGCGTAAATAATAGGTGTGGTTGTATACACCATGGTAAAAGGCATTTCCCATGTTAATAAAGCTGTGGTAAATTTTAACATGAGTTTAGTTTTCCATGGTAACATGTGGTTAAATGTGAATTAATTGCCAATCATTTAGATTTCATTTTACAGTTCAGCTTCACCCCACTGTTCGATTAAATGCCAGGAATAGAACATATTTTGGGGAAATATTGTTCCCACATCTAGCCCAACATGCCAGTTCAAAATTTTGCCTTAAATTTTCCCTGTTACTTTTGTCGTAACATGACACCTGGGCCCATGTCAACATTGATTTTTCTCTCAACAGCACAAAAGAAACCCTTTAAAAAAAGCAAATTTTTCCGGTTTCATGTTGGTGTCAAATGAAGAAACCTGATTGGCTCTTGACGAAAATTCCATAAGTTCTTACACGTGTCGTATTTCTTTTTCTTCATCCTTCTTCTTTTTCTCCACTTCTTTTTCCTGGATTTTCTTTCTGATAAAATAAGTCGGAAATGCAGTAGTTATGAGAGCTTCTCTGATGAAATCGCCAATGGAATACAAGATTACAAGTAAGAACACATAATCATAATAATACGAAGTGAACGAACTCACATTCTTATATCCTTTGGAGAGATCATTCGCTTTACAGCGGCAAATTTTCTTGTCTTTTTTGCCTTACCCTGAGTAATTAAATGATCTGTTAAGGGGACAACTTTGAAATAAAGCTCAAAGAAAGAGACGCATTTCTTACCATAATTCTTGCAAACAAAATGGCGACAATGTTGATAATGGAAACCGAATGAGGCCTGGGCTCAAACATTATACGAATCATATATGAAGATTCTTCCGCGTTGTTGGGAACCACCGCTGAGTCGTAAGTTCCGTATCGCTGGTCATCTTGTCATGTCAGCACCATTTTTCACAATCAATTGCAATAATCCGATCTCCGATTGTATATAAAGAAAAACTCAATCGTTAGCCTTTTCATTTTTTTGAGGAGTCAAGTTAAGATGGCCTCTGGCAGAGGTAGTAGTTATGTAGGGAAGTCAATATTTGATCCCAACAGATGGCTTGCAGAGTTCCGATCTTCAAAAAATGTTAAACAGCAAAGGATGGAAATTATGCAGCAAACACTCGAGGCTTGTAAAAACTTCAAGTATTCACTTGTAGATGGCACTGAGATTACTTTTGCAGATCATCAAAGTGTTTCAAGAGAAGCAAGGAAAACAGTCCTTCACAAGAAAGAGATTTTACGTAACCCAACTGAATTTGAAAAAGGTGCAAATCTTCGTGATCAGTGGAAAACTGAAATAATTGTTGTGAACGCTGATTGTCTCGAGGAAGCAATACGGTTAAAGAATGAGGGTTATAATCCAGCTGTGTTAAACATGGCCTCATCAAGAAGACCAGGTCAGTGCAGCAAATGCATGTAATAGTTTATACATTGAAGTGGTGTCCGCCAAAATGGTAATAATTAATTAAAGTGATAAAAATGACATCATCATCTTTATTATCATCATCATCTTTAAACAGGGTGCATTTTCACAAAGTGGTTTTCAACATGGCCCCCTGGTGAGTTAGTTAGTGTGACTTATCACAGAGAGTTAAATACAGGTGACCCTAATTTGGAAATTCCAATTTTTGACCATTGCATGTCAATTAGTTAGACAGTTTGTAGATGGACAGGATCTTGTTTACTGTAGGTAATGTCGACCGATATATCGGTCGATATAGCGGTCAATATAACGATCGACAGTAGGTCGACAGTCGGTCGATAGTCGGTCAACAGCCGGTCGATAGTCAGTCGAGCGTGGGATAGACTATCGACCGATGCTCGGCCGATATCTCGATGACGCACCTCGACTTACTATCGGTCATTTGTGGGTGATATATCGGTCAACTGTCGGTGGTATATTGGTCAACTGTCGTTCGAATATCAGTCAAGTATTAATATAGCAGGTGAGTCCAATGGCTTTCCTTTTGAGCAAAGACATCATTAATTACTGGTATCATGCGAAAAATGTCCAAAAATGCGAATTTTTCAAGAATCTCCATGTGTCAATGAGGGCAATCGGTTCATATTTCAGTAATTTTGCTCCAATTTCTTCTCCAGGGCTATTGATAATGGACTAAAAACTATACCGACTGAGAAAACTCTCGACCGATATATCGATTGACTATCGGCCGACACTTGACCGATATATCGAACAGCTATCTTCTGACTATTGACCAAGTGTCGACCAACCATCGACCGAGTGTCCACCAATTACTGACCGATACATTGGTCAAGTATCGACCAACTATCTGCGAAAAGTCAGCAAAGTGTCAGTGAACGAAAAGCTATATCGGCCGACACACATCTGGAACGACTATCGACCAAGTGTCGACCGACTATCAACCGCTATATCGACCGACTATCGACCGATTGTCAACCGAGTATCGACCGAGTGTCGACCGAGTATCGACCGACTATCGACCTAGTGTTGACCACTATATCGACCGATATTTCAGTCGACACTACCTACAGTAAAGAAGATCCCATGGACAAGGTGTTATACAATAACAATGATATGTTGATAGTAATAACTTCTGGTTTTGTTTCACCATGCAGGTGGGGGATACTTATCTGGAGCTGGGGCACAAGAAGAAAACTTGTTCCGTCGAACAAATTATGTTCAACATTTAGCCGACCCGGACAATGAATTTGACCCTGAAAGAAAATGGTCGTACAGACTTCCAGAATTTTCTTGTGTCTACTCCACGAATGTGTTCGTCATACGAGCTGCAGAGGCAGAAGGTTATGCATTTCTTTGTAAACCAATTGCCATGTCATTTGTCGCTTTATCTGCGTACTGCAGTCCAGCTTTAACAAAAGACAAGCAAAGGCTCATTCCACAAGTTGCCGAAAATACAAAGCGAAAAATCCGCTGTATGTTAGCTACAGGACTGTATCATGATCATGACTCACTTGTTCTATCAGCACTTGGTTGTGGGGCATTTAGAAACCCACCACGTCACATGGCTGAGCTTTTTAAGGAAGTTCTTGAAGAAGATGAATTTGCCAACAAATACAAGCATATTTCATTTGCAATTATTGATGATCATAATGCAAGAAGAGAAGGAAATTATCAACCGTTTAAAGAGGTTTTTAGTCAATAATAAACCTTAATGCAATAGGTATAATACCAACCTGAAAGCAAGGTAAAAAGACAAAGTGCATGCCTAGGTGGACACTCAGTCTCTGCAGTCACTACACAGTAGGTAAGTGAACCTCAGCATGTAAAAAAAGTAACAATGATACATTTAACAGATCAAATAACTTTTATTAAACACTCTGATTTTCAGTGATGATATGAAGGGCAAAAATGTTCAGCTGCCTACTGACTTCAGTCATCTGAAAGCTATGCAAATAGTTGAGTGATGTTTTTAAGCATGCAAATGCTTTTGTAGAATAAACTTTCGTAGAAATATCAATGTCTGTTGAAAAGCAAGGTTGCTGGTAAGAGTATATACAGAAACTTGGCAAAATAATAATTTCCCATTAATTCCATTTATATTTAAACCTTTAACCTGTCCATATTTCACTTCAAAGACGTATAGTGGCTAATAATATGGAGACCGGTAATTCCACAAGATTAATATTATAATTTTCAATACTTGTTAATCTACTTGCAGATTAGTAAATAATCTGTAGGGTGTGCTGATTTCCACAATTAACTGTAGGCTCTTAGCCAATGAAAAGGCAGGTATTGCGCACTGTCAATGTATTATGGCATGAAGTTTTAAGACTTTTTTATTTACACAATGACCCTAAATTCCGACTCTGATGGTAATTCCTATAACTAACCTAATGTTCACCTTTGATAATTTAAATACAATTATTATTCATTCAAAATATTTCCCCGATTCTGATTGGCTAAAAGCACACGCATAAATCACCATAACCAGCTACTGATGACCAAATTTGGAAGAATTTTCCAATTAATGAACCGATGTCCACATCAAAAGTGCAGACTTCATGCAGGTTAATGCAACATTAACCGAGAGAAGACCTGGGGACGAGGTTGAGTTGTTTTGGTTGTGAAAACAAAAATGGTGTACATTTCACTTGTTTCATATTAATAACTAGGCAAAATAATAGCTAAAACATGGCAAGAACAACAAGAAGACAACTCAAAGGGCAGCATCTGCTATTTGGAGAATATTTGCGGAGCTGAACGACCCTAAACGTGCACTATCAAAGATGAACTTAACATCGATGGAGGTAAACTTGTTTTAGCTATGTTTTTAAACTAGGAATTATTTTGAATGAATAATAAAACAATTATTGAATTCTGCTCTCGTATAATCATGAAGAATAATGGAGATCTCGGAGGGTGTTATCGGCTGTCCTCGTACATTTACGAATGTGGAACAAACACAATAAATAAAGTCTAAAATAAACATCTTTTCTTTTGCATTGGGTAAATGACACACTCTTCTGACACTCCACACAAAACTAACTGTTATTCTTGTCACCAAACAAACTGCAGTTTAGAGATAATGTTTGAGCTTGTTGCCAATTTACATTTTAAAACACTTCAACCAAAATGCTACAAAATACTGACAAACACTCCAGGAGTCAATACAGCACCAGAGGCACTTGCCTGCTTCAGGATTTGCTGTACAACATAGAGTATTGATACATGGCTTTCTTCATCAGGTATAAGGTATTACACACTAGTTACTTGGACTATAAATAATGATGTAAGTACATAAAGTAAATAGCTCCATCACTTATTTCTGTGTAATATTCCCTGTTAAGCTGTACATTCACTTAACAAAAACCGATCATCTCTGGGTCAAGTTCTTAAGGCTGACTCAGCCCGAGGAACTAGAGATTTGCCTCATTAACACATCATCTATTGAACTGCAGGAGTCGTTATTTTCACGAGGTGAATGAGGCTCCACTTGTTCACTGGTAATAGACTTGTCATCACAGCTTTCTTCTACAGACAGTTGGGATTCTGACCTCAGTCTTCCATGCCTGTGTTCAGGGCACTACATTGGCAAAAACAGTCCACTTAGAATATGGAATTTTTACTCAACATACAACATACTGTTTGTATATATGTATGGCTGCATATTTTTAAGAATAATGATGGTAAAGATTATTTTGCTTGAAAGTAAACAACATGGAACAAAATTGATCACTGAGAAGCTCCTATCACACTACAGAATACCAATCATTCCTTTCAGGCCCACACATGGTGATTAAAATCATTTAAAATTATGCTTAATAACATCGCGCATATCATTGTAATATGGCATACTTACTTTCTGAAGATGATTAACAGCATCTTCTTTCTCAGTTGACCAATCTGGGTGATTTGCAACAATTATGGTGCGCATCAGTACATCTCCAAGTGTACCTGCGGCACTTCGCGCTTTGTCAAAGTACTCTTTTGTGAAGGCAATATCATAGTCTTCTTCAAGGACTGTTGCACGCTGCAGTTCATTCACTGTTCTTCCTTTATTCTCATACTTGGCAAATTTAACAACCAGTGAGCCAGGATTAGTGTGACCTACCTGCCAAGTTAGACACTTGTGGTTATTAAAGACATTTAATAACATAACAAAAGAGATTGGTCAATTACCAATTTACTATTAAATTTTTTGCTCATGGGTGAATGCTGATGAAAGCTACATATAGCTTAAGCTCAGAGCAGTTTGCATCCCTTTCTACAAGACTATATTTTGTTTTCACCTTATAGTTATTGTCACTTGAGGTATTTTGTCTTAAATGAGACAAGTATACAAAAACCGTTTAAGATATCATGATAGTCTTTATAATCCAAAATGAGATGGAGAATGTGACTTCATTTTACGCAGTAGAACATAATTGCCCATTCAGAGCCTTTATTTCTCTGGTTTAATCTTTGCTGCTCACCTGGTAAAAGAATTCACCAACTGTCATTCTAATATCCTGAGGCACCAGGTGAAGGACAACTTTACCATTACGCAAACAAAGAGGAAAATTCTGCAAAGATACAAAGAAATCTGAGTTCTTCAATTTACTTTAAGAACCACCTTCCATTTTGAGACTTATGATTAGTTTGTTGCTCTTAAAGATGGCAGTAGATTAACAGCATTGAATGAGGTTGAGTATTATGGAGAAGGAGGAGTTGTTGCCACCTACTAAGTTATTCCGAGCGAAGAGGTGAAGCAAGTTTACAATGTCGTCCCGTGCAAAGTGTGAACACATCATGTGAACCTGCGTGTGGTCTTAGCCAACGGCAAAATTGCAAGGCCCATCCACAGGGGAACCTGAATGCTGTATTAGCTAATAAAATAATTAGAAGCATTTAAGCTGTATTAGCTAATAAAATAAGATGTATTTACCTGGGTTCCTGTGTCTTTATGAGCTGTTTTGGAAGGGATTTGAATGTGATCAGAGACGGTTAACATTGCCGGTATCAAATGTTTGCTTGTCTGGCGCATTGTACGCGACAGTTACGTCTCAAGTTAACTATTGACTCTCCTTGGGAGACAATCTCAGGTTTCCTATTAAGACATAACTGTCTCATCCTGCATCCTATGTATGACACACCAGACAACCAAACACTTGATACTGATACTGGCAATTGTTAACCGACTCTGATCACGTTGAAATCCTTTCCAAAATGACTCATAAATAAAGACTCATGAAACACAGGTAAATAACAACTGATTAATTTAATAGCTGAATACAGTGTTTGGGTCCCCTGTGGCTCTTATGTCGCTTGGTGTCTGACAATGACATCATGCAGCATTATGTAATGGAGCATTTTGTGTTTCCAGGCAACATAGACTTTGCTACCGATGACCAGGGTGCACTTTTATGTTTTATCCATGAAAGGCTGATGTGTTTGTAATTCATTGTCTGTGAAACAATGTTTACGATTGGTGAATCACCAGCAATTCCCCATGCAAATGACACAGAACAGGAAGCACAACAAGTGGCTGGAAATCCTCACCGAGGAAGATTTTCCACCAAAACTCCTCTGGAGAACGCTGATTAAAATTCATTGGCAAGAAGATTGAAGAAGACAACCACCAAAATAGCACAGTGAAGGCAACGTCGTCAACACAGCAACCTGCACAAACATGTACAGAGGCAGTGACAACACACTACATACACTGTAAACAAAACTGATGAAGAGAGGGAACACCGACTGCCGACGCTTCAAAAAGCGATGAGAAGATCGGGCAATGCTTGAAGTTTACATTCAAAATTATCTTCTTCAATGCAGTGATAGGCGGCAAGTCAGTTACATGATCTGTACAATGCACATCAAGAATATCTTTCCACCAGACTCTGGACACCAAATCAGCCTTTATACACCTTGAGCAACAATGGGTTTTGCAGTAAGCTTTATTTTACAATGAACAGTTTAGAACACCGATAATGTGTGGCATGTATAGGGAAGCGCTACATTTGAAAACCAAATACTTGCTGTACAAATTTTCATTTACAATAATTTTCATTACATTTACATCCCCAAAACCATCCCAAGTAAAATATATTATATATATATTATCTATGTATACCTAAACACAGCTGTGTCTTTTAAATCAAGCATAACAAAAATTTATCATTGCTGCATGGCCTTAAGCCTCCTTTTTTCAATCCTTCGAAAAGAACATCTGTATTTTGGATCTCGCTCCTCACAATATTTGTGTGTGACATTGTGTCACCATGCAAGGAAAATTAATTCTTTTCCCCATAAGGGACAATTTAACAAGTCAGGGAATTTCAGTATAACTCAGGGAAAATGTAACTCTTATAAAGAAGTCAGAGGGAGGTGACATATTCCTGCATATTCACCAAAACATGTTCTAATGGCAGAATATTGTTTCAAGAAATGAAACAACAAGCAGATATAGGGCTTCCTACAAGATCCATCCATTCTGCCCATAATTTACATTCATGATAAATTGATGTAATAAATAGGTGGACTGCAGGATGGCTGTGATGTCTGTGATGGAAGTTTGGGGATTATTTTTTCCTGCACACAGATGACATATGAAGCAAAAGAACAAAAAGCATGAAACAGGACCGATAAAAGCAGATTTTCCCAGAACAGAAAACAAAGAAGTCCTTTGTTTTACATAATCTGTGTCCAATCCACGAAGTTCTGACTGGAATTTGGAATTCATTAATATCTGGACAAATTGTCAATTCACTTGGTGAGTTAAAGTGGGCAGTACATTTGACTGTCAGTCTGAGAATTTAAAAAACTATGCCTCTGGGGACCGTGTCTCAACAAGCTCATGCACGTTGAGAATTGAAAAACGGATCACCTTCAACACTACTTATGTGTGGACATTTCATACAAATTGGTTCTTCCAGAAAAAATCCACACCTTCCCCCTGACAGATGGCACGGTTTCTTGACCCCCCCCCCCCCCCCCCACAACTTCCACCTGAATTTCCAAAACTGCTTGAGCCCGCCCTCCCCTTAGGATTTCCAAGTTCAAAGACCCCCCACAACTAACTGTTAACACTTTCATAAATGATTTGGTATTTTTTACAGGGATAATTTTCAGTGCCAATGAGAGTACCACATATTCAATAATCATGAGTGATGATCACTTTCAAAATTATCCTCAACTGCATCCTTAATGACACAGCCTGGGACCAGTCTCCGCAGTGGGAGAAAAAGGCAAAAAACAGGATCAAATAGGAAAAATATCACACTGCTACATTTGTATTTTCTAGTTTAGTGTAAGTGATAATGTTTGCGCCTTACTGTTGCAAACAATAAGTTTATTAGTTGTCAAATGTGATTAATAATAGTATGTACTACATTCAAGTGCAAACGCTCTCAGTAGTTCACTTAACAATGAATATTTTTATCTCCAATTACAATGCATTTACTTGTTATTTTCACTGCAGTATTATCTCCTACCATTTCATCCACTCACTACTAATGACACACTTTACAAGTATTTATTATTACACATTTAAGATAGCATGGGTTAGCTGCATATTCGCCTACAGCTATTCACTATCAGTTAAAATCACACCCATTTTCTATGATTTTAATTACACATGTAGGAGGGTCCAGAAAATCCATCTTAATGACAGAGCACTGGGTTGAAAACCCAGGGGCCGGGGTTGAAAAGTACTCCAACCAAAAGGAGATTAACTACGTTTCACCTTCCAATATTAGAGCCAGTGTTGAAACTTGCCCTCCCAAGCTACATAGTTTACTCCAATTCTCTCCCCCTTCCATCCCTGACATTTTATGGGCCTTCCCCTGAGCGTAATTGTGAGGTTCTGTGATACACATATTTCTAGTTAGTAGGTGACACTGGGTTGTTGTCGTGTCCTTCTCTAATAGCACGACCCTCCATCCACTCTTCTGAAGCCTTTCAAATTTTTCAGCCAGAGTAGATCCCACACTTCTCCAGCAGATATCACAACAATCAGTGACATAAAAGCACTATGTAGATGGCACTGGCTAAATATGATGTTAGGGGGGATCTTAACTTTCTGAGAGCTCCCAGCTGGTTCATCACCATCTCATTAACATGTTCTTCAAACGTTGGACTACTCATGCTCATTCTTATGAAGGGGCATGTACCACCTTTTCTCAGTTATATTCCCCTAAATATATCTTTGGTATTTGACTTTTCAAGGACAAATGAAAAATATATAACACCCTTTATGTCATTTTCATGAGTAATAAAATGTATTTCAAAAAGTAGAACTTTCACTGACATACCTCATCTTTTAACCTTTTAAGAAGACTCAGTGTGGGACGAACAAAGTGGTTTGTAAAGAAGGCAAAGTCATTTTTGTATCTGTCACTCAAGAGACGTTTCAATCCCTCCTTCACAACATGGCTTTTTGTATATTCACACTGGTAATAACGATAGAAATCTCCAATAAAATCCTATGAGAGATTAATAATTGTTATTAACTATTTAGAATTATTATAAGGACTAAATAAATTGTAAGATTACATAGTAATATTCTCAAGCACTCAAAATAATTAATTGAAAAGTCAATTGAATTTCTTGTTTGGTCTTTAAAAATAACGGTAATAGAACTGAGTGGCATAGGCGTACGGGCCGGGGGGGCGAGGGGGGCTGCAGCCCCCCCAAAGTTTGGGCAACTCAGATTTTTTGGGCAGCAAGAGAAAATTTGGGCAAAGCCAGTATTAAAGACGTTTCCATGTTTTTTATTATTATCACATGATGAGTTTCTGGTTATAAGGGAAGGGTATCATATGCTGTTTTTTTTTTTGTTAGGCACTGTACTTCACTGTACTAGCTGGAGTGGGCTATTTCCAGTCATGAATTGATTAGAATAATAACTTTCTAGAATCACCTCCGCTCCTAGAACAGTGTGTGGCAGAACAAGCATCAGCAATGGGTCTGAAAGTGAAGTGACTGACTAATACTCAGTTTGAATTACGAGAAGAATCTTAATTTTCTTAAAAAAATCTATCGAGTGGTTTAAAAATTATTCACTAATTTGTTTTTTTAAAAGTAGACCGAAATGTTTAGGAAACCCCTAACAAGATCGACCGCTAATCAAATCCTTCCTTATAGCAATTGGCAGGAGCTATCTCCATGATCTTTCATACACATTTTTAATAATATTGAAACTACTGTGAGGTGAAATTGCATGTCAAAAGCGCTCCGTTTTCTTCAGATTATGACTAAACATCAAGATTTTCCTTTTTTACCTTATTTCTAACAATAAAAACTTCATCCCAAAATATCTCGATAACGCTCTTACAGTTCCGTTTTAACTTCACGAACATTGAGGCGACTATTGGAGGAAAGAGCTCCCCTGAACGATTTTGTAAGAACAGTTCCCAGTGAGAAATATTGCTGCAAGTATAATAGGTAATGGCGTCATTGCGTTGCTATGACAGCTCCGATGTCATTGCAATCCTGATCATGACAAATTTCCCTCTTTATCTAATACAACTAAAAAAAACTATGTGGTTTATTGGTGTTGAAGTAGAGCAAGAGACGAGTGCACCCCCTCCTAAAAAAAAAATCCTGGATCCGCCCCTGAAACTGCGGTGGCAATTTTTTCCAAATGCTTGTTTGTGGCGACGTAGTTTATGCTCAAACTTGGCAGGTCTTAACTCTGAAAAACTGTATCGAGCCACCTTCATATGCCAGTACGGCCTATTTTGTTGCATGGCCCTAGTTTCCTTTCGACTGTTTTGTAAAAATTTGGGCAACTTGGAAGAATTTTTTGGGCAAATGGATTACCGCCCCCCCTGGCAAAAAATTGCCCGTACGCCTATGCTGAGTGGAGTCATACATACTGTCTGATTACCTGTAGGCATGAAGCATACTTTCCTATACTCAGTCCTATTAATTTTGAAATAAGGCTGCTGACTATAGCCAATCAGATTATAAAATTTTGTTGTAGTTACACCTAATTGAAATAACCTCTTAGAAAAATGTAAAAAAGGAAAAAGCCAAAACAGGGGTTAATTAGGATTATAAGCCTAAATTTTTGCAGCATCTGCACATGGACATCTTATTTGCCTTTTGAAATTGGCTAATTGAAAAACAATCTAGCGGGAAATGAAACAACTGCAAATAAAACCACGCTGAGAAGGCAATATTATTAATAATTCATATTTGGCTTTTTCCACTTTTCCGTTTTTCTTTGACAATGTTATTGCAATTAGATGTATGATTAACTAGCCAAAAAGTTTAACCACAGGTGGCCAAAGGGTTATATGAGAGTTAAGCTAGAGTTTGTATGGGAAGTAAAACTTACCCCAGGAATAAAGAATCAGTAGAATATAAATATTTGTTACTGGCTGACAACTTTTTTTTTCAAAGTTTTAGCGTGATTTGAGAAAGGTACCATCATCTAACCTGACAGTGTAATCATGTTCACTGCTGGTATTTTTGCCCATGGGGTACTTCCAAGAGGGGTACCTTTTTCAGTCTTCAGGTATATGGAGAGTGGTAGGGATTTCACTAATTGAAGTATATGAAAGGGTAGGTAAGTCTGTCATTTCTGTGTGTAAAAAGGCACATGTAGGCTGGCAAATCCATTTTATGGCTTTGAAAAATTCTGGTCTTGTGTTTTATTGATATTTTAAAGACAGTGCAGTAGCTAAAAAGAATGTAAAGCTCGAAAAAGGGTGGGTGGTACCATTAATTTTGTCAATAGAAGGTATAGGAAAGGGATACCTTTCTGTTTAAAATGATGTATAAAAGGGTAAGAGGTTAGAACTCGAGGCGGAGTCTTAAAAAAAATATTCTTGAGTAACCACCCGCCTCCCCGGGGTATTTTTGCCACTCTCGTCAGGAAGTTCCACTTTTTCTTCGGATCATAACTGTGAAATCGTCCGCCAACGATGGCTGGTTATGAAGGATTAGCTAGGGATTTGAGGCAATTAGAGACAGACAAATATTTTGAATGAATATTAAATAACAGTAATAAAGCTTACTTAAGCGTAAATACCTCTGACCAAAACAGCAAACTCCCTTCAAGTATTCATTTCGTTTTTGCTACCTTGTTTTGACCTATTTAAATGTACCCAATCAAAATCGGCTCCTGATCCAATCCTAGTGAATTCTGGACAATAGCAATGTTTTGGCCAAGAAAAAGACAAACTGAGGTTACTGGCTCCTGTAGTAAAATAGCACGTCACTTTACAAATGTATGTAAGTCCTTGTGGTTTCCATTGTCATTTTCACTTAAAGCGTTGAGTATAAACCTTTATAAAACAAAAACCTATTAAGCTTACTACCCTCCTGAAAGAAATTTATTTCATTTGTGGAGCGTAACTTACGTTCAAGCTTTGTTGAGCCATTCTAATTCCCCTTAGGCTTTCAATATTGCTTCACTGTAGCGTGCAGTATTCCGGAAGTGCGTGTCGTGTCGATCCTCTCTTCTGGCGACTATTCCATCGATCTAACCAGCCAGCAAACCGCGAATTCAACAAGACAACGCTATGTTTTGATGCAAGGGTGAAAAAAGTGTTGTAGCTTCCACTGAAAAGCCAAATCATTGGCCAACAACGTTAACAGATCCAATCTCGGTCGTTTCACTTTGCCACTTTGGCGCGTGTTTATTTCTCCTAATCACGTGATCGGCACTACCATAGAGGGGCTGCTGAACAAGCGTAAAGTCAATTTTGCATCGCTTTCAGTTTCATGATGTTCGTGGTGCTTATGCAAATGTAATTGCAGAAAGGTAAACTTAACTTTCATTTTCTATGGCTTGCTGAAAGTACCCATACGTCACGCGCCTATACTATGCCTGGTGTATTCAGTTCCGGTTTACTACCAAACTTCAATTCGTGAAATTTCGGCGGAGTGACGATTGTTTTAAGGTACCCTTGGACAAAACAATCAAGGTAAAGAATAAGTTAATCCCGGATTCACTAAACTACCTTGTATTCCATGTAGGCTTAATCCCGGCTGAGGTCCAGAACCGTTTGGCAGCCGATACGGCCGAACATCGAATATGTAGTCTCCGGACTGAGCAGCTAGTTCAACAATAGAAGTTCAGAAATTTTCTTGTAAATCTGTAGCCTGAACGTCATCCGATTGCTTCGAGTCGTTTTCTCCTCTCAGCCTCGAAGTAATCGGGTGAAATTCAGGCTAGTAAATCAGAAACTTTACCTATTTAGCTCTACAATTATTCTATAAAAATTCATTTAATTTTGTTTGCACTGTATAAAAAATTTACACAGGAAGTTACTTCCTCTATTTCTGGAAATATAAATCTTGTCATGGACTTGCAGCATGGATAAGGGAGTAGTCAGACAACCGTTCATTTATTTGAATTTTTTTAAGCTGGCTCTTTGAGATGTCTTTTCCTTTGCATTTGAAACTATTTACGAAAACATGAAAAGCATACTTATTCCGTTCTATTCAAAGGCTTTTCTCTTTTTCAGATACAGTCACGTTACAATGTTTTCCGAGCGGAAAAAACGGATCAAGCAAAAGAAATCAAAACTTGTGTTTTCTCATTACTTCTCTTTTGTAACGTTGCTAAAAATATAACAAAAATTTGCCTGACACGTTGATGCCTAGTGGAAAAAGAAATAAATGATAAAATATATCTTTGTCAGGAAGTTTTATACGTTAAAGTTCCATAAACTTCAGTTTCCAAAAGGTTCCAGAATGCATTTTGCTGCTTTCATAAAATTTCGATAAACAATAAACTGACGAGATACTGATAGATTATTTAAAGTATCGGACCCTACAAAGCTCCTGAATTTAGAGAATTTCACAAGCTCTCGTTCCCTACGGCTTAACGTCTCACTACGCGGTACTGTTGATGGCCCATTTTACCCTTGTATGTGCAAGTCGTCTAATACAATAAGCAAATAGGGAGGAAACGGGTATGAGGAAAAGACAGGACAATCATCTCTAAGTTTCCATTTACCTTATAGCAGGTTATAGGGTAGAAGGTTATCAACTCGGCTTCGGAAATCATGAGTACAGAACATGATGACGTTCGCTTGCTGCTGTCTCAAGAACTTAAAGATATCCGCTCTAAAATTGTCGAGGGAAAGCTGGTCCTTTTTGTTGGTGAACAGGCTTCAATTCTTGTCACTCCAGTTCAGCTACGCCCCTCATTAGATGATTGGTGGCATCTTGTCAATCATCCTGAGGTAAGAGCTTAACCTATCACTGAATGAATGCATTTCACATAAGTTCCAAATTCATTTTTCATGACCGCGCCTAAAACAAGAGGAGCCACAAGCACCGTGAACTGAACAATTGAGTTGCAGCCCAAGAAGGTATAAGGAGTAGTTTAATAAACTATTCGCCCCTGAGATGCCCGTAAACGCCCGTGCGGATAAACATCCCTTGTACCGCTTGTGACGTCATTAGTTTTAATGGTCTAGGACAACTTTGTTCGCCAGCTTGAGCAAAGTGAAGAGAACTTTCAAACCATGCTAGAATGAACACAATTCTGTCAAGAACATCGTAGAAAAAGGCAAAAAAACATACAACATTGACCTGAAAATTTCCATAAAAATCTTGTTCCACTACCCACCTAGCTATCCTTTCATCTAATCCTAAGACTTCTAGCTATCCTAAAAATTTTTTTTCATTGTCTTAATTGATTGTTGAGTAAGAGAGTGAGTATAATTTAAGATTGTTGTTGCTGTTGTCATCAAGCTTAGAAGGGAGTTTTTAGGACAGGCGGTGTAATCGCTTTTATAATTTTCGCCTGTTCTTTGATTTGCGATCGGTTTTCGTTTATGTTTGTGGCTACTAACTGAGTGCCGTGCAAAAAGATCTCTTCTAATGATCTTTCTCATGGCGTTAGATTTATTTCGTATCTATAAGCAGAGTGGTGTCAAGGAACTTTTGAATGCCGAAGAAAAGTATTTGGAAAACCTTCAGCAAGCACCATCACGCATTCACAATGCTCTTCGGAATGTTGGAAATTTTCCTTTTATCATTACAACCAATATGGACGAGCTCTTAGAGCGTTTCTTGTGGAAGACAGGAAATGGTGGCGAGAAAATACGATTAGATCAGGTCAGTTGTATATATGTTTTGTCAAGTCCTCAGGTTACGCACTTAGTGTTTACTATGTTCTCATTCACTTGTAGTTTGCATATTAGTAATCTGATAAATCTATTTGGTGGTTTCTCCGGAAAGTAATGAGTTTTTTTAATGCCGTAGACATTCGAAATCTAGTCCATGTTTTCCTCAAGGATATAGGCCAGTTATAGTTTGCATACTACGATGCATGTCGGTGCACTGTCATGAAAGCTGTCACTGTGGTGCTGCTTCCTAGCTCTATCAGATCGTATAGTTGAGTACCTGTTTTTCCAGAAAACTATCCAGCGACTTTTAAAACCCAGAGGTACGTTCCGAGGAGATCATCGTCTAGTTTGGCCGAGATAAGCGCGATTTTGCGCTCTCGCGACTTCTGTCCCCTTCCTCCCTCCCCATGTTTCTAAGTTACTGACCCAGCATGTATCCCGGTGAATGTTTTTGACGGAAGGAAGTTATTAGCGAGACCAGTTTCTCCACACTGAATTAAAAAATTTAAAAACTTCTCTGAAGAGCATACAACCCATGCTTAATGCTTTTCTTTAGATATCATGCCTTGCTCAATCCTGGCCAGATCTGCGTAGGCACTTGGTGGTCAAGTGCTTTGGCGATGGCGGTTTCAATGTCCGCACATTGGTAAGTTTTTCTAGCACTTGATTGAATTATTGCAGTCGTTCCATGACCTCCTCTCTTTCCTATCGGTTATTTTTTTATTTTCATAACGTCTCATAACGATTACAGAGCTACTCAAATGACTTCTTTACACTTGTAATGAGGGATCTCACGACACCAAATAGAGCAGTGATTTGTTCTAAGTTTGTCATTTTCTAGCGACCATATTCCCATTGCAGTGTTACCTCCTATTAAATAGTCTCTATCTTGTTTTTTCTTTTTCTAGCCAAACAGTAAGAGATACTTCGAAGACTTTTGTGGCACTCTTGAAAGCCCGGAAGTTGAATTTTTTCGCCAGGTTTTTAATGACAGATCCGTGCTGTTCCTTGGATGTGACCCGAACCGCGAGGAATACAAGAAAATCTTTCAGAAGTTTGCGGTCAACGCCAAGGTAATAACGACACTTGATCTATTTGGCACGGATCGCAAACACATCCTATGCACAGAATCGGGAACCCATAATTGATCCCAGATAGAATGTAGTCCAACGCGATTCGTGTAAGTTTTATACTTTACAAAGACTTGGATTTACGTTGTTGCGTTTAATTTAGGTAATCAGATCAAGAAATATTGCATTCTGCCATGGCTATCATACCTGGAAAACGATCCTTTCAGTGCACCGGCTCGGATCATCTAACTGTTTACCAATCTAAACCTCCGTGAAAGAAAAGCGGAAGATTCCCAGTCTGGATTAAGTGTGGATTCTAGGTAATACATTATTTTTATCTTTTCCGTATTTACAGATGAAGCATTACAAGTTCGAGACGTCTGGCGAGTCCGACTTAGAGAAAGATGGAAATCTTCTCACGTTGAAGGCAAATATACATCCCTGGGAATTCGTACAGTTCTTGAGTACAGGGACCATACAAAAAGATATTCAGCCTGGAAAGGTAATGAAGCGGCTGATGTTAAGCAGGGTAAACTCGCATGAAACACCCTCACTAGTATTCCTTAATAGTCCACCTTATTGCTACTTGCTAGTGAAAGGTTCGTATATTTCCTGTTCTCGGCGTTTAGGGCGTGGCAGGTACATTTTACTTTACACGTGTCATCTGTCTGTTTTTCATTTCCAAGGTTTATGAAAGATCGTATTTGCGTATCCAGCGAGAGGAATATCTCCAGCAACAACTTGCATTGGAAAAAATGGCGTCCGAAATAGTATTTCACACCATTTCTATCACAAATGCTCTTTCACCTGACGAGTTCTTCGAACAGGTGTCACGCCCCACCATTCAAAGCATATTTAAGGAAGACCCCTTTGGTAAGTTAACGTTGATTATATGTACATAATTCACGGAGCACGAAATTACGAAACCACCTCGTAGAAACTCTCGTTGAACTATATTTTGCGAGAATGATTACTTCATTATGCTTCGTGATCATTGCAGGTGTTTACTCTGAAGAGAAAGTTCAGCGGACGATGGATGCCATGAAAGGAAGACGAGATAACCTTATTCAGGTATTATGTTGTGTTTCAAATCGAGGTGCAAATAATTCGTCATGCATCATGTATCATTTTGCGCACGGCTCAAAAAACGTGGTAGGAGTGCCAAATAATGGAGCTCGGAAAACATGTTTTACTGAAACTTTTTTCATGCTGGTCCAGACAATGTTACTACCCGCCGACTAGCGGTGGTTGACCCCGTTGTCAGCCAATCAGGCTGGACCAGAACTACTTAACTCAGTACTTGACCTCAAGATGGATGGACAGTCAGTTTAATCTCTGCCGAGCGTCCGTTACTCTGTAATGGCTTGACTCAGTTTTCGCAAAAAGTTGTGGGAAAGTTATGGTATAGTATCTGCTCATTCAGATGGACTGCTGTCGGTAACTCAGACCTGCTGCAAAGTCCCGGCTATTGACCATAGTATGCCTACTGTCCAATCAGGTTGCTAACTGAATTGTCTTTTTCTTGCAGCTAATTGATGGATCCCGCGAAATTAGTATCACAGCCTTGTTCTTTTACCACGGTGTGAAAAAAGAGATAGAATTATGGAAAGAGGTAGAAAAATTACCCTCCTCGTCTGACGATCAAAAGAAAAAGCTCCTACAGAAATGCAAAATATCAATCAGTAAATACGCAAAGGCCATATTACGTTGTAAATCTTTGTTGAGGAGTAACAGTTCTTTAGAGATTCGTATTGTGGGTGATCAGGGTGCGTATAACGTGCAAGAGGTGGAAAAAGAAACGTTCGCTCTCATTCGTCTGAAAGGTTTGTTTAACAACGCTATAACATTTCATGGTTAGAATTTCTGTCACAACATATTTTACACATAATTCAGCGAAAAAACATTATCAATATATATTCTCGGTTTTTTTCCTTGACGGCCCTTGTGGGAAAAGTGACGTTTGCTTCCCTCTCTTTGCTAGGTGGTCAAGATGAAGCAGTTTGTTATGCAGAAACGGCTACTTCTCCAGACGTCCGAAAGTTCGCAAATCACCTCATAAATATCAACGGAGACGTAGTGTTAAACAAGCGAAAAGTCTACGAGAGAAGCCGAGCTAATGCCTGGAATAACGAAGATTCTATTCTAAAGCTGGCAACTGCGATCATGAAAGAGAGCTCCGAGATCAAGAAACGCTTTGATATTGACGCAATTGACGTAAGCAGTATTTTACCAGAAGTTTTAGAGTAAATTAACCTTACATAAACTCACTAGGAACTTCCTTAATCTCGACGCTCTTCAATTGCATGGATTCTTGTAAAATGACAACAGTTGCATGCAACAACAACAGCAACCACCAACCATTTTATTTTGCCAACTTAAAAACAGCATAAATTAAAATAGATAAGGCAAAAAACAAAACTACTCAGAATAGCAAAAAATTATAAAGTTTGCTTTAATAATTAACTTGCTTGTTGAGTCACACAGTATTTAAGGCAGATTAAGACAAATAAATCAATAAATAACACGACTAAAAAATTAGCACCGTATGATATTGTTTCCGCATTAACAGTGTTTAATATGAGCGGTGCAAGCGGCCACGTCAGTCACAGGATCATTCATGCAAAATGCCAGCTTCAGTTACCAACGCGTTTTCTGCTTTTTGAGGTTATTCGCCTACAGGAGCTTCAAATGTTATACGTTTTTGAAGCTTTTAATAGGTTTGCTGTATATTCAATGGATAGGTGGACGATTTAAAAGCCCTGGAGACCCTAACCCGTATTAGTCAGAAGGTGCGAAGTCAACTGGACCCAGGCTATCTCGAGCCGCTTGGTGAAGGCAGCTTTGGTCAGGTGTATCGAGCCAAAAAGAATGGACGACAAGTGGCTGTTAAGATTCTGAAAGAAGTAGACAAAGATAAAGTCAAGTACTTTGAACGAGAAGTGGACACGCTGAGGTCGGTTAATTTGTTTAAAATAAACGCAGCGAATTATAATCATGATTATGATTTTGAATAAGGTTTTTAGGAGAGCAACATGTTGGATGATGTTGCTGCTAGCACATTGCAACGTTTTGGCGAATTCCTACTAGCATTACTAAATTATTTGATAGTTAGAAACCTCAGTTTGAGATCTAGATCATGCGCACAATTATAACTGAAATCCCTTTAGCCTCTCACGTCAAAGGTAATTAAAAAAGGGCCATTTGCTTATTGAAATGAAAGGTTCTCCCCGGCCGCTGGTAAATGGGTTATGATATCTAATGTTATGCTGGTCTGCAGGGAGGCAAAGCACCCCAAAATCGTGGAAGTGATTGAATGCATCACCATCCAAAATCAGCTTGCGATTGTTATGGAATTCATGGCGGGAGGCAATCTTAAAGTTTTCCTTGGTAAAGGTAAACGAGGACAGGGAAGAGAATTTACACTCAGATTCATCGAAGATATCGGCTCAGCTGTTGAACATCTACATTCACAGGGTTTCACTCATAGAGACATCAAGCCCGAGAACATTTTTGTAAGTAAAAGTTCGTTTGGTTTGTATATTTTAAAAGAACTATTTTTAGGTTTATTTATTTCTTTACTATTTAAATATATTATATCAACAAAATTTTCCACAATATGGGGAACATAATACAGACGTGGTCAACAAAAACTTTGATAGCAAATGCGGTTATTATCTAGAAACATTTAGACATGCACAGCGATTTTTACTAGTTTCATCCGTCGTAGATTGTATGATGCTGACATGCATAGTCATAGATTTAAAAAAATGGGGCATGTTCCAATGCGCTCTGAGGTGCATAGGACTCTTTTACGTAAGCCGCCAAGAATTACACTAAGGACGTGATTGGGTGTTGTTAGCTTTATATTGTGGCGTTTAATGCTTGATATTTGGGCTTTGATACAGCTAACAGCTGATCTCACTCCTTTAAGGCTAGCTTAAACATAGAAAGTTTTTTTTCAAACGTTAAAACTTTTATTTCCATTGTTGTGTAAATCATTTAGGTGTCAGGTCTCTCAGAACCATCCCACTATGACAAAAGGTATTTTTATAAAAAGATCCTTTCTTCATTAACCCTTAGACAGGATACTGAGAATATGCATAACACCATAAAGATTGATAGTGAAATCTGTTTAATGGTAACTTTTGTTGTATTAAGGTTATGCCTTCCCATAACTTCTAAGGGCCTGTTTACATGGAGGTGTGGGACCCCAGGTGGGTGAGGTAACCCGCTTAGGTGGGGTAACCCGCCTGTCCATACAATCTCTCATTTTAATGTGATCACGTTTACATGTTAGGTGGGGTAACCCGCCACATGTTACCTCACCTACCTGGGGTCCCCCACCTTCATGTAAACAGGCCCTGAGGTTTTGGTCGTTTTAAGGATAAAGCCGCTGAGACCCTTTCATGTCGTTGTTCCGGCCCATATCATCCTTGCTGAATGGTGATAAAAATACCACACCTCCCCTTGGAGCCCAACGTTCGCATTTATGGCCATTTATTAGCTCAGGTTGATCAACAAGACGTTTACAATTTAAAGGTGTTTACACAAAAGGCTATTGCTCTTTTTGGTTGTCTGTGTGCTTGTCTTTTCATCCAGTTGTCTGAAGATCACAAATTGTTAAAGCTGGGGGACTTTGGTCTTGCGCGAGCAACAGAGGGTACAAGGCAAACAAAAACACTGATCGGCTCTTGGCGCTATATGGCTCCTGAAGTCATGAGTTTGGGGGGTCATTACTCCAAGAAAGCTGATGTTTACAGCTTTGGTGAGTTAAATAAAGTGTTTTCAGTGCGGGTTTTAATGGTTCCCGACGGTTCATCATGTTTTAAAATATATTTTCTTCACCATTTTCACATAGACTATAATGCACTTTGTTTACCCCCAAAAGTTTTGCATAGCCATTGTCTTCGATCTCTCTCAGGACTACTGCAATACCCATCAGAAAATGGAAACAATGGTAACGAAAAATTGAGGAATTAACAAGGTCCATTGTGGTCTATGTGAAAATGGTGAATTAGCTTATTTTATTTTCTTAGGAGAGTGGATAAGTAAATTCGATTACATGATACCGTAAAATTCCGAAAATAAGCCCCGGGGCTTATATTTTTCAAAGGCCCTTTTTGAGGGGCTTATGTTCGGAGGGGCTTATATACGGAGGGAAATTTGCGTTTCAAAATCGATTGGGCTAGCCTTATAGTTGGAAGTAAATTTACCGTTTTTGCTTTGTTTTACTTTGTATTTGAGGGCAATTTTCCAAGTACAAGACTCCAGGGGGGCTTATATTTGGAGGGGCGATTTAACAGAGGGTTTTTTGCGTTACCGGTTTGGGGAGCTTATATTTAGAGGGGCTTATACATAGAGGGGCTTTTTTTCGGAATTTTACGGTAACCTATCTTGTTGAGGATGATGCTAAAACTGAGAACGGGAAAATGACAAATGGGAACAAAAAAAAAAAATTGGAAATGACGTTACTGATAGGGCGAGGGTTCAAGTGACGTTTTGTTTCCATTTTTCATTCTCCCGTTTCCCGTTTTAGTTCCTCCTTGTTGACTATCAGTTCGAATGCTCCATAGAACACTTTTTACCCCCAAATTTGCAGAAGATTTTGTTCTTAAGTACTGTTGCGAATATCCAGCGGTCCCAGGAGCATTGGAAAACGATAGTAAATGCAAAATTTCGAGGGGAAAAAGAGTGCATTGTGGGGGATTCAGATAAAAAGAATGGAATAATTCTAACGAATGTAAGGCTTAATGCACTCTTTGTTTTTATCATCAGGGTTGTGTTTGATTGAAGTGCTGAGTGGTGAGATCGTGTTTGCTGACATCCTTGAAGATAAAACAGTATACGAAAAGAAAATGGCCGGAGAAAACCCAGTCATGCCGGTAAAATGAAAATTGTCGTCCATATATGGTCATATATGGATCGCCCCTAAATAAACAAAGGAAAGAATTTAAGGAAATTAGCAAAGGAAAACTGCGTTTCAGGGCATATGGTAATTTGTTTTGACTAAGTGTTGGGCTTTGAAAATTGTCTAAAATGGACTTGAAAGCTCATACAAGTAAACCTGACCTCTTAGCATAAAATCCTACAAAATCCTCCTCTCTGAACAAATTAAATGATTAATTTAAAAGACAATACTTTGACGAATACGCCTGAGCCAACCACACACTCGTATTCCGTTAAAAACAGATCTGTACCATTCATCCCCTCATATTTCAATAAGAGCAATGTTCTAATTTAAGGTTCATTTTAGTCCACTTTGGACAAAATGTGGAACATCTACGGCGTAATAAAAGTGAACAGGAGTGAGCCATAATTGGTTTTAATTAATTACTCCCACATCCAACTGAAATCTTGATTTAAAGTAAGAAAAGAAAATGGTGGTGTATTTCAACCTTGGATTGCTACCCACTCCCCACCCCCCCCCCCAAAAAAAATAAAAAATAAAAAGAACAAAAACAACAATAGTAATAATAATAATAATAATAATAGAAAAGATAAAAAGAGAACTTCGACAAAAATATGACACAGTTTTCTCACTCAATCAATGTCACTTGTTGTCAGAAAATTAACCTGGAAGAGTTCGGAGAAGAACTGGCAGCAAAGCTAAGGACTATTGTCGAGGAAAGTCTTAAGCCCGAAAGTCATCGACCGGAAATGAAGCTCGTTCTTAGTATTTTACGGGGAGAAGTTACATCAAACAGGAATAAAGTGGAGCTGTACTGCGTAGGGACTGGTACGGGCACAACAGGTAACTTTACTCGTACAAAGTCAATTACTGCGTAGTTTTCGCGTGGGTGATAAAAAAAGAAAAGAAAAAGCGATTGATAAATATTAAGTATCGCCATTTAAATAAAGCATTTATTGTCGTTTTAAGACTTTAAATGCATAATAAATGCATGTGTATCTTTGTGTTGCGAAACTGATATTTAGTGCATGTATTGTAGTGTGGGTATAGTTCAGGGTCTTTCTTGTGTTTTACTTCTTTTGGTGATCGCATCATCCGCAATACCAAACCGGCAAATATAGCATCGATATTCATGCTACGACATTTCAATGAATTGACCTGCTTGCCGAGAACTTGGGCAAGCTCATATCAACACAACGAGAATTTTATGAAGAAACCGCAAGGCATGAGCCGAGCCAGCCAGGTAAAGCGGTCCAGCCCGGCTAACCGGATTAGCTTATTTTTCGTTGCACGTACCGCCCGGTAGCTCGTTACTGCGGGGTTTTATCCAGGATGGTCAGTTGTTTTGATGGTCTCAGGTCAATTTTTCATAATATCTTTACTTTGCAGCTATCTTGCATGGCAAGCCCAGTTCATCAGTCATCATATCTCACGATGGGAAACTTATACTGATGGCTGACGTAGGAGCTGGAGTTCTCAAACCCTGCAGACAGAAACTGGGTACAAGTGACAGAGTAGAGTTTATTTAATCCTGCATGTGATGTATTACCACCGACCAACAGAGGATAGTTATCCTCACTTATCCAGACCTAATCCACGCATTAGGCACATGATGTGAGAGTACAGGCAAACCTTTGATATTTCAGACCGCTGCTCTCCCTTATTTAAACTATTGAAACAGCACCTTATGAAAGATTAAGCCACTGAGCAGTGGGTTTAAAAAAAGGCGTACCAGAGGCTTTTGGGGCGACCGTCAAAGTGTGTGGGTGTCGGATCAAACAGTGTCAAATGCTATGAAAATGAATTTAAAGCTCAAGTTTGCATTAGGGTGACTTGCATCTGACATCCAAACTCTCTTAGCGGTGGGTGATTCTCTTTTCATTTCCTCATTGAATTATCGAGGTGTTGGAAAACCTGACTGGACTCTGATCAGTGAACTGAGCGCTGAAAAAAAATAGAAGTGCCTTAAATGGGACATTTAAAATTTTGCTAGCTGCTAACACATTTCGTTTTCAAGTCGCAGCTCAAAACAAATTTCCTAGAAATGTGTTCATCTCTCACAATCACATGGATCATTCTGGGGAGCTGCCAATGCTGTTTGCAGTGGAAAGTAAAAGGAGACACGCAGCATGTGAACCACGCCTAAAGGTGCTGTGTGGTCCAGAGGTTGAACACAAACTGAAGGTACACAGACTTGATGAGATGTTGACAATGTATCGACCGGTAAGTATGGCATGATTATACATCTCAAAAGATTACTCATTTGGAACCCATGTAAATGCAACAAAACTTAGGAATCGCCAGTGCAAGGTGATACTGCTGACCATGTTGGGCGCATAACAGGCGCACATAACAGGCGCTTTATGAGCCACGCGAGGCGAATGCAGCAATTCGCGCGAAGCGTGAGGAGAGACGAGGAGAAAAGATAAATAAAAGCTTTATTTTTCTCCTCCACTCGCCTAACTCTTCGCACAGATTGCCGTGCTCGCCTCGCTTGGTTCATAAAGCGCCCGTTATGCAGAATATGATTATAGTATTTTCAAAATCTCAAGGCGCATTTGATGTTCAGATTGTTATCCCTGTGTGTTATTGACAGAAACGTTAGTGACATAAGTGTGCTAAACAGCAATTGCATTGAATTTTAAATTGCTTTCATAGGAGCAGGTAGCTGATTGGGTAGTTTGCAAACAGGATGGAGATCCAACGTACCTTGACGAAGACAGAGATTTCTTCATCACAGTTTACCGAACTCTTCATGGTGAAGTGTGCTACGGTAAGAGAAAGATTGATTGGCTCCCCGGGAAGGAGGGCAAGGTGGACCCGGCCATCTTGCACGCTCGGGATGGCCTCCTTCGTATCTCAGTAAAAAATCTTTTATTGATTACGATGCCTAAATATTGGCCTGGTATATTTTAACAACTACTTTGGTTCGGTGCATAAAAACATGCAAGAAAAAATACTTGGCTAATATGCAGCAATTTCAGCCTGATCGATAACACATATATTTATAACTGCTCTGTCGGTGCTTTTGTTTTTCAGGGTTTTTGCTGTACTTCAAGAACAAGCCCATCCTGGGATATTGCGTTGATTCTGGTTTCCAAGAAGACGTGTACAAGTTTTTCTTTCAGGCCTCCACTGTGGTTGTGGATGCGAGGAAGGAGGGGTCCCAGGAGCACGCCTCAGTATGAAGAATTATTTTTTTTTTTGGACAAAGACAGTGGTAAAAAAAAGGAGGAAAAGAAGAAGTCCCTTCTCTGTCTTAGTTCAATAGATAATAACTCTAGTGAACGCGAACTGGTGACCTGCACGTTGCATTTACTTTCTTGCTGAACAGTAATGGCGCATGCCCTTGATATCTAACGTCTCGAATGCACCGAGGTAGTGCCTGCCGTAGCTTGAAAAAACCTCTAGTACCCATCAAAAGCCGGCAAATGGTGTGTTGTCTAAGCTAGCTCTTATTTTCGAAACGTCGTAACAACTGGGCTTAACTTATAATCTATGGTTTCCTTAGTTGCTCTTCTCTATACATTATAGGATGATTCCATCTTTCTTTTTTTGATATTTTAGTTCACAGAGGTTGCAGAATATGTAAAGAAAAAGCAGGTTAGTGTACGCCATGTTTCTCCTTCCTCCTTGTTTTGCGGGTGTGTGGGGGCAGGGGGTTGGTTCGTGTTAGGGGAAGATGTAAAGGTCATATTTTTTTTCCACAAAAGTTACTACAAAGTAATAAGGGGATGCATAACTCACTTTCACTCGTTTATTTGCGTAGGACTGACACAGGGTGTTTATCTGATGGAGATAAACTGAAACAGTTTTCAACTGTCGTGGTTCGGTTATTCTAACAGATGTACTGACAAACTTAGAAACCCATGAACCGCTGAAATATTGTGTGGTGACCAATTTAAACAAAGATCGGGACGCAAGCTAACACTCACGCATTGCAACACAGTAACATTACAGAAGTACTTCTGGGTGTCCACGGTGTTCCTTATAAATCAGTTGTATCTCTGTGGCATGAGTGCGACGTGAGAAAGGATGACGATGCTTCCTGTAATGAATATTAATGGCCTCATTTTTACTGTATAGTTTGGCAATAAAAGCGTGTACATCACAGGCTACGGTATTGACAGCGAGTACCCGGATGAAGGAGTGCCTGGTGTGCAGCAGCTGCGAGCTGATCAATACGTCACACTCTGGGATGAACACACGGATGGATTATAATCAGACCACTCAATGAAGACGTCTAAATGGGCCACTTTCAATTTATTCATTATGAGATCTTTACATTCTATTCTAAGTGTCCTGTGAGGGCAGTATTGATGGAAAACGTCCGTCCAGCTTCCTCATAACTTGTTCTGTGGCCTTCCACAAAACTACTGAACAGTAAACGGCAAATGAAGGAAAACCCTGGTCACATTTTTTCTATAAATGCCATTCAATAAAGGTTGATTATGATTTTACTCCTGCGTGATTTACTTATCACTAAATAGATTCTGAACAAAAGTCGAATCGGATTGAGATCGATTGCGTTCGATTTTGTTTGATTGGTTCGATAATGGAACTCACAGCAAAATAGATGTTCGATTATGTTCGATTACACCCAATGCAACGATTGGGGTTCGATTGAAATTTGGTTCGATTTTGTTCGTTTAGATACGCCGGGATAATTTAAGATATCTGTTTATCGTCACCTTCATAATAGGATGCTGTGGAATTACCTCTTTGCCGGGATAAGAGGCATATCCATTGAAACGGAAAACTGGAGCGTGAAACGACAGAACCGCGAGAGTTTAAAAAAATATTAAGGTGGACAAAACAACAACTTTGCGATCCGTTGTTCAGTTCCAGTAGTCCGGATATTCCTCTCTTTCTCTAACTTCCTGTTTTGGTCAGCTTTCATCGGTTACCAAAGGAAAGCGAAAGAGGGAAAATTCCCTTTCAAACACATGCGAAGGTTGGAAGAATGGCGTCCCCGTCAGATGCGAATGAGGTGAGGAAAGTGATAGTTTTACTTTTTCTCTGTATAAAGCAATTAATTGATCAAGTGTTAAAGCCTCTGAAGCCTGTCGCTGGTAACAAAGATATCACATCATAATCAAATGGCAGCACACTGACAAAATGCATCGTGCATTGTTAATTTAACAAAGAAAGGAGATTGCGTTATCTTAAAATTCGCTCTTAAACAGCTCTTGTTCTAACTAAAAGGGTCTAAAAGAAGTTTAGAGGACCTTGGGGTGATCAAGCATCGAAGCGAACCACGAACACTGTGTCAAACGAGTTTCGTGATCAGTATAATATCAACAAATTACATTGTAAGCATGCCGTTTGGAAAATGCAAACATCTCCACCACGCGAAACTGCAAAGTTGGTCAAACGTTTTTTTAAAAAGACAAAAACACAAACGTTTCGGGTTTATGACCCTTCAGTGTAAGAAAAAACCCGACTGCGCAAAACCAATAGACATACAAATGATCGAAGGACGTGCGCGTGTAATAGCTCTGACAAGATGTATATAATCATGTTTATAGGGAACGCACACTCTTGAGAGTTGAAAACTTACTTGTTCTGTCCTTGAATCTGCTGCGAAGCAAAGTGAAATGGAGGTTGTTTCTACGATGCAAAAACGATGTTTGTGTCGGCGCTTTGCCCGTTAATTTCACAATGCTTTATCTTGTGTGGTTTGTTTTGATTAGTAATGGTACCGTATTCTAATTAGCGCGCGAGGCCCGGGCGAGAGAATGAGAGAGAGAAAAGAGAGAGTTTCGACCCGTGTCACTATTCATCAGATTCATTACGGTTAATTCAAATTGCTAATAATTTGATATTCTTACTCTTGGCCATGTATGAGGAGAAGGTTGTCATGTAATGCTCGCGGCTTACCGCTTGTCATTCAAAGAAATACTAGAGACTGGTCACAGTTACAATGAGACAATTCACTTTATGGCTTTGATTTTAGCTGAGGTTTGCGAGCGCAAAGTACTTTAGTAAATGACAAAAAAAAAAATTTCTATGCAAAAACGTTTGACGTGCTACAAAACAGATAAACCGAGTCATCCCAAGCACTCGACCACGAGTTTTCCATGATTTTCCGCGCGTGAAATCACGCGCGCTTGCGCACTAGCCCTGAGAGGTCAGCGGACAGCAAAGATGGCGGACGTGTCTTGCTTACTGCGTGTGATATGTCTGTCGTTCACTGCTTAATGCAGATTCTTACAGCGTTTTTCTTTATTGTTTTCGTGTCTCCGTGTGTCCGTTTATGTAACAAGCGAAATGCCATCAAACGACAAGCCTTCTTTGAAGTGTTACTTCCAATCAATTTACGTAGAAAAAGAACTAACTTCTCATTTCATTAGTCTCAATTAATCTTTACTGATATTTTGATGTTTTATATTTATCTATTTTTGTTTTGTTTTGTTCTGTATATTTACTTTTGTACCAACTTTATGATATATATGTGTACCAATGTATTTGTTGTGCCTCTTTCCTGACTTTCACATTTTCAATTATCATAATTACGGTCACTCAACTAGTTTAGGTTTTTAGTTATTTTGGGTGTCCCACTGCTGTATGTACTGTTTATTTATAATTATGTTCTTGTAAATTCTTTTAGTTGTCTACAGTAGTAGGAATAAACTGTTGTTGTCGTTGTTGATCGTCCTTGAGGAAAATGAGGTAACACTCGTATTCTTACTAGGTCTCGTCTGATTGCTTTTTTCATTTTCAAAACTAATGTGTCCATTTGAGAAGTCGGAAGAGCCCAAGATCGCGGTTTCTGCAGTCGGGATGTCTGAGTGTATTTTTCCCATATTTGGACCGGCTTGTCCAATTGCTGGGGTGAATGTTTTCTGCTGAGTACTTATACGCTATCTTCAAAAGAGAGCAAATTTAGAGTTATAACGGCGTCAGGAATGATTTCTGATATTGAAGTATCTCTTAAAAGAACTTCAGAACTCCAACCAAAAACAAATTCAGACTAACACGGTTACTGGCTTCATCTACAAAGAGACCCTTAGAGTGTCATTGCCGGGTTTTCTTTATACAGGAGTGCATTATCCGAGCTCAGCGTAATCTTGCAGAGATTTATCAGGACCCATATCCATTTAGCTACAATGTTCAACGAGGACTTACAGAAATACTAAATCGAAGGTTCCAGGGATCTTGTCTTGACTTCATGGACACATTTATGGCGCAAACTATTCAGCTACTGAAGAGACTGAAGGCCAAGGTAAGCACCAAGACAATTAACCTATCAATTTCGTGTAGATTTATAAACAAGGGATTTTGTTTTGTTGAGCCTAGCGGCTGAAGACCAGAATAAAAGAATTTGTCTGAAAACATTCAGGTTTGCACGGAATTCAAACTTTTGACCTCTTCGATATCTTTGCAGTGCTCTCGAACTGTTTGAACTCAGAAGAAGCCAATTCTTTGGCTAATTTTAAACGTATAATGATAGGAAGTTATATTGATGCTATGCTTTGCTAAAATGAAACCTTTAAGTGAATGGAATGAAAATAAGGTCGTGTCTCTTATGAGGAAGTAAAAAAGCCAGTTAATTGGTTTGTCAGTTTCACCTTGAGAGTCACTGATTATTTTCAACATTTCAACCACGCATGATTTGCCATGTGCATAATTTTCAGTACTATTTGTTGGTCAAAGAGTCTTTTTAAGTTTTTGCTGTAACCAGCTGTCAGCATGGGCTCCTGCAGCAGTCCAATTCAGTAAAGATAGTGCCTTCTTGGAATGGAATGTAGTGATCCAAAACATAGGGAAAGATCGAGGTCCGTACTCATTATCCTAGTAGGTACATTTATAGCGCTATTTAACTTCTTCGTTTTCTCCTTTTAAGGGCTTCCCTTTGACGAAGGAAGGAAAAGTTATCGTTCACTTGTTCGCTCCATGTAACCACCTGGAATCGGGAGAGATGTTTTATCAGGTCTGTCTCAAGTGTCCGTTTTTAACAGCCATCTGTATAAATAGAGGGTAACAGTTAAAACTGCTTTTCCATGGTAATGACAATGAATTGTGATCACGGATTTGTTAAAACTTGTATTTAATGTTTAGGGTCAATCCAGGCTAACGTTCAAACGTGTTTTTTTATTTTTCAATTAGGTTGGTCATACAACACCGGGGAGTCTGGCGTTAAAGTTCTCAAAGTATCAGGGAAACGACGTCATTCAGCAACCATCTACTGTTGAGGAAAATGATTTGCCTTTAGCTTTCACAAAGGCGTTTATTGAAAAGATGAGGAAAAAAGCCATCGAAATGGGTGATCAGTTAATGCGAGTTCTCTTGACTTCAAAGAAAAATGGTCATAGCGGAGACTATTCTATCCTTAAAGTAGAGGTGAATAGTTTTATGCCAGAATCATCTACAGACTGTGAATGTCACCTTCCCGTGATGGAAACAGGGGTGCCTAAGTGTGGTGATGCTTTTGGGAATTGGCCTGATCAGACACTGACCGAGGATGAACCTGGCTGGAGACCTGGTCGACGTCTCCAAGAAGACTCCAATGGTCTCTCTTGTGCAAACAGCAGCAATTCATCACATCTTCCTCTCATGCAAACTGTAAAGAGTGATCAACCGGCAGCAGTCGTGGGCAGTTGTTCCACGAGTATTCCTAATCCAGCTTATCCACCTATGATGCAAGCAGTGAAAGATGACAAAATGACATCAGTCCCCGGTGCCCAAGTCCAAGAACAATCTTTCAGTAAAAGCGGATCAAGCAACCCATCATATTCTCCACATCTTCCTCTCATGCAAACTGTAAAGAGTGATCAACCGGCAGCAGTCGTGGGCAGTTATTCCACGAGTAATCCTAATCCAGCTTATCCACCCATGATGCAAGCAGTGAAAGATGACAAAATGACATCAGTCCCCGGTGCCCAAGTCCAAGAACAATCTTTCAGTAAAAGCGGATCAAGCAACCCATCATATCCTCCACATCTTCCTCTCATGCAAACTGTCAAGAGTGATCAACCGGCAGCAGTCGTGGGCAGTTATTCCACGAGTAATCCTAATCCAGCTTATCCACCCATGATGCAAGCAGTGAAAGATGACAAAATGACATCAGTCCCCGGTGCCCAAGTCCAAGAACAATCTGTCAGTAAAAGCGGATCAAGCAACCCATCATATCCTCCCCTCATGCAAGCAGTTAATGGTAATCCATCAGCTTCTTCAGTAACGAAGAATCATACAACATGTGGAGACAGAAGTTATTCAAATCCTGCGTATCCACCTGTTTCCGATGCAGTCCAAAATAGTCCATCGGTGTTCGGAGGCCCAGGTAATCAGACACGAGAACATTTGTCAACTGACAATAGAGAGAATCCACCCTATCCTCCAACAATCCAAGCAGTTAAACCTAACACTATATTTTCGGGCTCTGATTATCAGCTGGAAAATCATCCTCGAACTAGTGGTGAAAGTAAGACAGCCTATCCTGATCTTCTGCATGCAGTCAGGAATGATACCATACAAAATGAAACGGCATCGTCTGAAAGCTGTCGATCTGCAGAACATTCTTTAACGGGCGACACGATCAGTCCAGCTTATCCTCCCGTTCGGAAAGCTGTTAATGACGAGCCCCTGCCATCAACGTCAGGTTATAATTCTCCCAACGGACCGGGAAGTAATCCACCCTATCCTGCCCTGATGACAGCAGTTCAAGATAATATACCGTCATCTCACACAGCTTCTCAATCTGAAGAATGTTGTGCCATTAGCAACAGGAGCAATCAACCATATCCACCTCTCATACAGGCAGTCCAAAGTTTTCCACCAACGCCCAGCACTGACCAGCAACCAAGGGGATCCCTGTCCAGCTTGAGTGCTAATAATCTAGAGTACTCGCCGGACACACAAACAAGCGGTAGTATTCCAATGTCGTCGACTCGGAGTGACAGCGATTCTTCAATGCTTGTAGACGATAGTGAATTGTTTTAGACTGGAACGCAACTGAATCCTCATTGCTTATGTTCTGTTGCTGGGCTTATTACGCTCTTATGGACTATGCTGCAGACGACACTACAAACGATTATTTAGCGAACTGTATGAAACATGTTTTTTCAGTTTTTGTGATACTAAGCTTTGAAATAAATTAGCAAACATGGTTGAATGGATCAGCGATTCAAACCACAAGAAAGCTGTGTTAATGTCTATACTGGAAGCATTTTGAACTTATTGTTCGCGAAAGCTGATGGTTAACTTCGACCAACTGGAATTTGGTTTAAATAGCTGACAGTAGCCAGTAATTATTTAGTGTATTTAGAAATTCTCACACTGTTTTTGGGAATCAAAGAGACTGTTTATGCTCTATATTGTTTCTTTAATGCAGTTTTAGGGATATGGTTCTGAGACTCGATTTTGAGTTACGTGTATTTTACTCATACGATGCCTGCTTTGTGAATAAAGCTATTTACAGTTTCAGACTGAAAGAGCTCTTTAATAATGGGTTTAATTTTCAAATTTTAGCCTGCAGGTCAATCCACCAGATTCTCATATACACAGTTGTTTACTGTTACTGAATAACTTACCCTTGCATGACTCAAAACAAAATAGTCTGTTCCAGGCATTGAGATATCTAGAATAGAGCAGAAGGAAAAACGCGCGACCCCTCCTATGACTTTTATTCGCTTCGTCACTATCTAGCTAATCTGTCGCCGGACCGCAGAAAAGACTAAAAGAGCAACTAAAAATGTGTTTACTTTCCATACTTTCTGTTAGGTTGGCCACATAAAGCCAGGAACTCTCCATTCTGGGAAACAGAGATGTTGAACTTACATCAGGAGCTGGGGAAGTCAACTCATATTCCCCTATCATGCAAGCAAACACAGATTTTCTAGTCAGAGATCAGGCGACAAGTGACACTGCAATTAATCGAGCTTACTCCCTATCTTTACAAGATACCAGACATGATTCATCTTTAACAGATACTGACTTCCATTTTGAAGGTAATCATCAAAGGCTATCCGGCAATCCAAGTGCAAACAACCTGGCTTCAGACAAGAACCAATCATCAAGCAAGGCAGCAACTGAACCAAAATTAGGAAAAACATCATGTACTGAGAAAAGAAACAGCCCACCATATCCGTCACTCACGCAAGCAGTAAGAAACAATTTAACTTTATCAGTTAGTGGCAATAACATTGGTACGGGTCCCCTAACGTTAGAACCGTGGCAGCATGTTCTTCTCTCGTCTAAGAAGTTACAGATAATCCGTCGGCACTCAATGGAAAATGATGTGACAAAAGCTCTCTCTTTGCAGCAGGAGGCAATTGAACATATTCTCCTTTCATGCACACTTTCGGCTTACGAACATGGAGAACGTCCTTTACGTAAAATCAAAAGTGTGCATACTTCACTTGCTCAAGCTGTGAAAGTTGATTTACCCAAATCGAACCACCTATTCCAAGAACAAGCTGTAAGCGTCACCAAAACTCCAAGCACTGCAGGTACGTTTTCTAGTGCCAAAAGCAGCAATTCTGCATATCCTTCTCTTGTGAAAGCAGTAAGAGATGGTCCACTGGCATCAGACACAGGTCATCAAACTGAGGAACCTTTCGCATATGGCAAAGGTGCTGCGTATCCTCTTCTTATACAAGCAGTCAAAAATGACTCCTCGGCTTCTGCCGCATGTCATCAAAATGGCGGGGGAGAAAAAACTGTTTGTCCTCCTCTTCTACAAGTACTGAGGGAGAATTCAGCAACATCAACCACTGGCAATCAAAGTGGCGAAAGCTGTTCGAATGGCAGCAAAGTAAATTCTATCAGTCCTCCGGTAAGGCAAGCAGCAATAGGTAACTCCCTGACATCAGCCATTGACCCTAAGACTGACGTAAGCTTGCCAAATGCCAATGATCGTAATCTCGTTTATCCTCCTCACATGGAAGCTTTCAGATGTGGCCCGCCGACGGCGCCCACTCCATTCATACAAACAGTCGGGGAGACTCCACTAGTAGCGTTTGCTGATCAACAACATCTAGAGGGGGATTGCACATTCAAAGCAAATAATCCACTGTACTACCAGGGTATGCAGGTGGACACTGATGAAGCCACCTCCAAGGTGAAAGGCGCGTTTTTGCTTCCACTGTATGACCTTGATTTGTTCTAGGACCAATTTGAACCACCAAGTAATCAATCCTCTGAGCCTCGGATTAATATGAAATTCGGTAATGATCTTTATGAGCGTATTAAAGCCATTTTAAGACAAAAATCTCGGAGAACACCTTGTTTTGCGTCCGCTTTGTTACAGAGGCGTTTTGCTTTCGAATACTTCAATCCTATAAGCCAGGGGCTGCGTGTATGAGGGTTGACTGGAAATACACTGTAAAAAGTATAGAGTTCCTCTTCTAAATACAAGTTTTAAGCCTGGATTGTAAGTCTTCTTATATTAATACTGTTATCAGCAAACAATGATCGGACATCAAAATGGCAAAATGGAAAACGGCTTTCCACGTGGTTTTGTTAATCACAGTTTTTACTCTGTTTTACCGACCCAAAGTGCTTGGCCTGCAAACGCAGTCGTATTTTTTCTGGTTCTCGCTTTTTGACTCTTTACCGAAAAGTAACTACAGGGAGAAGTGACAACCGGAAACACGTGTTCTTGTACAGCCTAACAGTGGTTCGCTTCTTAACAATTAACAACCGAAATAGATTTTTTTTTATATTAAACAAAACTTATTTATTTTCTTTCATGGTCTTGAAAATTTCCTAAAACAGCGAAAATTTCAGTTTTCTAAAGAGTGGAGTCCGTACCGGGGGGGGGTGGGAGGCACTAAACAAAGTTTTGTAGGGGGAGGTTGAGTTTCCAGGTTGAACCCCTTGCGTTTGACCCATTTTTTACATATACCTTCTATTGACAAATAAAACTCCCTTTAATTGCTACAAATGCACTGTCTTTACAATAAACACAAGTCACTAAACCAGAACGTTATCTCGACTTTTCACAGACATAAAATGCATGTGTTACCCCTTTAGGTCTTTTTACTTACCCCCAATGACCAATTTCCATATCTTTCATATATACCCCTTTCGGTCGGAGCCTCGCCGTATAGGCTGTTATAGGGTTATAACCCCCTTGGGTTCAGGACTCTTCTTATAGACAGTTGGATTAGAATAGTAGGATCTTTCCTCCATTGTCCCTGCCTATGTTGTTTTCAATCCACAATTCCAAACATTTGTCTGTTTGTCTGATCCGTTGTGTTGACTTAGTGACAATAGCCCATTTTTGAGTTCGCTATGACCGCTGAATTAAAGAAGTGAAGAAGCATTTTTACAGCCTTAGCCTCCATCTGAAGTAATATATTCACAAATTCCAACGAGAAAAAGATCTGTTTATTACTCTGTCTATTGTGTATATTCAAATTTCAAACACTTACTGGGCAGAATTTCTGAATATTTTACTTTACGTCGAGGCTAACCCTGTATGAATGTGTCGTTAATGTTTGTAGTCAGCGGTGATTTTTTATTCGAAACTGGACTATTACGTGACATCCTACAATTCTAAGAAACCAGAGGCAATCGTACCTGGGTCGTTTCAACGGAACCCTTTCAACGCAGCTTAGACGAACTTAAAGCCGTTGAACCGTAATTCATCTACGTGCTGTAGGGCAATGCTCTCAGTTATAGTATTTCTGTTGTGGATAAGGCCAGTAATTCTAAAGGAAGGTAAACTTATTTCCTCTTATGTTACGCCCGATTTTCACGCCGGCCAGACTTTTTACTAAGAGCGAACCTGATCAACGTACAAGCAAGGTTTCGCTGTCCTTTTCAATTTGAAACGGCTCAGCCCTTTTTCGTCTCCTTCTGCCTGGCTCAGCCGAGAATTTTAACTTTAGCAAGGCTTCAATTTGAAATACTCCAGTGCTGAGCCTACCGAATCAGTTAAATTAAGTAACTTAATAATCTGAATTTTTTACATTTAGTCGACTGTAAAAGGTTAGGCGTCAGAAACGGACCAAATACATAACCACTGACCATTGATACAAGCGAATTCTCTTGTTGCTATTTAATACCAAGGCAAGCTCAATCCAATATATCGATACACGTTCGAACACCTCTTTTGCCAATGTGACTCTCATAACGCCAGTGTGAAGGCTGCTCTTTGCCCCTCTCAGTCCAAACAGCATAAATTCTTGTTAGGATTGTCCAGTACTCGTTTCTAAATGTATAAAACCTCCATTGTTCAGCTTCCACGGGGACATCTGGAGCGACCGTCAAGTTTGCCAAGAAAAGAAAACAAAGACGCGGCCAGAGTGTTTTTTCCGTAGCATTGCGTTACAATACTGCTTTAAAAAGCGGCCGACCGACCAGTGAAGCATGAAAGGTCATTGACGTGAAGCAGGCTTCATATTTACCAAAGAGCAGTCCACGTCGCCGGAACGAGAACTAAATGATAACATCCCATCTCATTCGAGGGATTTCCACCGACAGTATCAATTGTCCATGCCTTTGTGTGTCTGTTTGTTCTTTAGGGAGTTTTTGGCAGGTTACGGACTTTCACTATGACAAGACCTACCTGAAGCCCACAGACCCGAACAAGATCTGCAATTCCCAGACTCCGAACACCGTAAAGTCCAGTAGAGCGGGAAGATGGGGGAACTATTTGTGTGATTCTCCATGGAGGCTTATTAACTCTACAGTGTTCGCCATGAGGGATATCGAGCCCAATCCTGACTTTATTATTTGGACTGGGTAAGATTTCATTCCATTGTCCCCCCCTCAAAAAAAAGAAAGAAAAAGAAAAGAAAAAGGAAGCCTTGCACTTTATTCCAGATTTGCGCAAGGTTACAGAACCGTCAACATTTTCTTCAAAAGTGGCCTGCACTTGTGGAGTAAGGCACAGCAAGAGAGAATTAGCACAGTAGTTCAGTGTAGTGTGTCTGTCAGCGATAGGCCTTTAAATCTTGGCCATGCCATCTTGCCATTTCGTTCCAAAAATAATTGTCTCCATGGGGTACGTATGGGTAGGGTAACTCTGTCTGTGGGGTGTAGCAATACTCATGGGTGCTTCTTGTTAGCTAGAGAAATTAGTGAGACCTCCGGCTACTTGTACGAGAGAAGAGAAGTCTGAAGGAGTTAAGGAAAAGATAACAGGGTACATAGCGAAGGTGGTTAGACAAGTCCCTTTTTTTAATCCAAGCATTTCAAACTCTTATACAGCACAAGGACTTCGTACTTCGAGAGGTAAAGATGTGGTTAAGTTCTGCGGACCATGCCCAGTCCTTGTGTCAAGTTGTGTGGCGTTTTCCAAAGGCCTTCACAGTTACTTATGGATTTCAGAAAGTTTTTCGGTCACTGTTCGCTAGGACTATGTACTCCGAAATGAAAAAGTAGCGCGGAATAATGACGGTCTAGGTTGTAGGTACCTTCTGAACATTTATACCATTCTGTTACAGGGATGACATGCCTCATGTGGCAAACAGTGAACTAAGCACCGAAGAAGTGATAGAAACAGTCCAGAACTTAACAGACTTGTTGTTCACTGTTTTTCCAAAGACGACGGTTTACCCCGCCTTGGGTAACCATGACTACCACCCTAAACACTTGATGCCACCAACACCGAATGACATTTACACGGCTGTGGGAAAACTGTGGAGTCGGTGGCTTCCTCTGGACGCAGTTAATACTTTTGAAAGAGGTGCATTTTGTTTTAAAAAAAGTAGTTATTATTTGATCAGTTCATTATCATGTTCGATATTTCATATTCTCATAGCCCCCAACTCAAGCAACAAATGGACTGAGAAGAAAGTTATTTCATTTATGGACCGAGCTGTAAGCAGTTGCTGTGGCTACTCTCTGGAGTCGTAATATTGATTATTTCTATTGTGATTTCAGGCGGATATTACACAGTTCTTATTAAATTTGGCCTACGCCTTGTCAGTCTGAATACTGTCTACTACTACACAAATAACAGACTTACTCAAAATTTGGAAGATCCCGCGGGTCAGTTTGTGTGGTTAGATGCCGTGCTGACAAATGCTTCAGTGGCCAAAGAAAAGGTACCGTTTATTAAAACACTACTGATATATCAATTTACGGGCCTGTTTTTTCTCTTTATTCACTGAGTAACGAAGCTGTGTGGGTTCTTTCTAGTGTTTCGGGTCCTGGGGCGGGCAGGAAATGGGGAAATGGCCAGTAGAGGACTTTTATATCACATTGGAAATCTATTCACTCGCCTTGTGCGAAAATCCTATTGGAAAATTTGGCAAGAATATTTTGTCTGGGAACTAATATCAACCATTCCACTGCGTTTTTCACCACAATATCAAACAGCTCAAAATTCGTCATTACATAATCAACAGAGTAGCGCCGAGCCTTCCTACGTTAGTTTAGTGTGCCTGCCATTGCTTCCCAGGTTTTCATTATAGGTCATGTTCCACCTGGAGTCTTCGAGAGAGCACCCGGGAAAAAATGGTTTTACCCGCAGTTCAACAAGAAATACATCGATGTCATTCTAAAACACGCCGACGTTATCACCGGTCATTTCCTAGCTCATCAACACTGTGACAGCTTTAAAGTTTTCTACGAAAAAGGTATCAGTGAATCTTCTTTTGTAAGACGTAAATACTTCCAAAGGCGTTTTTTGGATAACGGAAGTCATGTAGTAGCCTAAAATTTTCATAGGATAGAAGCTTACAACAACATTATTCAAGCTCGGCAACAAGCAGTCCAATACAATAGTGGACAAACCCTTGGCCTAGCAGCTCTCCCTTCTCAACCCTACTATACAATATTGGAATACAGGAAAATTGTGTGGATACATGTGTTCAACGTAGTGTGTGGGGTGAGGAAAAAAGCTGGGCATGTACAGTTTAGAAGCGCCACAAATACAAATTTGTTCCAAGATTTTTGTCCATGATTTTATGAAATTAAACAAGGTTTAGTTTGACATAAAAGCTGCGGCGCTTTCTGCACCAATTCCTTTATTAGGACATTTATTATTCGACTGTTTTCTTCGAGAACAGAAAGACTATCATTCAGAGACAAAAATAAATTTGTCCGGTTAAAGTCATAAAAGTGAATACATCTTTTACGTTTTTCCATCGCTTTCTCGAGATTGACCGTGATGCTGTGTAAATTGTGTTCTGAGATTGCCGACAGATTTGAATCACGGAGATGGACGAAACTGATTAAATTTCCCTGGCTCAAAACTGTTTCCTTTGTGTGCGACATTTTATCATGATGTTAGGTCTGGATCTACTTGCGGGGCAAATATTAACTAGAACGAAACTGAGCCTAAAACAACACAGATCAGTTCCTTGGCAGCCATTATACTTGGAACTGGACGCGTTCTATTGACCGTTTCTGAAATAACAGAGAGTATAGCATTAATTGTAAAAAATCTTGTTTGGGTGTTTGTTGCATCGTCATAATTTCTCCCTTCGTCTTCATAACGCTACACGCAATGAATGTTACGTTTTTATTCAAAATGAAAATAAAATTTGAACCCCTTTTAATTTTTGTTCGTCAAACCATTGCCTTTCTCATTTAAAATTTCTCCACATGGTTTCGCATCAGTTTAGTTCTTTAGAAGTAATTTTTGTCCAATTCGCTTTAAAGTAAGTTGTCAGTTAAATTCATGTCAATAGCTAAATTGAAAACCGTTAATTCACTCTAACAAACGATAGTTATAAACTCCATTGTAAGGACAACGATCAAACGTTTGCTAAAGCAATTTGTTTATTTTTTTTCAGTAATTAAATCCGGAGTTATTAAGGTATAGGTGTGTGTAGGAAACCGTTTTGGTCCCTTGGTAAGGAAAAACTGGCACTTTTTTTCTTTTCGTAGGAACAAGGAATTCTTGGTGTTTGTTTTATAAGGTGGCTGCAAGCTTGTCATTTCTGCGCCCCGGTTATTGTGCTATTTCAAAGGTCGCTTACTGTGTTTCATTTCGGTTGTTCCCTCAAACTACAGTATTAAATTGATTCGTAAAACAACCAAAAAAATACCTTTCTGACTAAAAGGTATATCAGTAATAACGGACCTCATCAGTTTCTTTAAAATTAGGACCGGCGATGAGAAAAACTACCCTGCACTTACTTTGCCAAGAATGGATCGTTAAAAGTAAGAGAAAACATTCACATATGTGCTGCCGAAGCAACTCAACTTGAACAGTCTCTCATTTATTCTCTACAATTTCTTTTAAGTTAGTCTCTCAGAGAAAATGTTCCATCCATCAATACTAGGTAAAATATATATGTTGATGTATGAAGTCCTTTCACGTTAGTAAAACCGTGAATTTGAAAACAATGTCAGGAGATTACACTGACGTTTGACAGAATTTGTGCGGAAGCGACAAAGTCGACTGGTAATTGGAGTCCTGACAGTGCCATTGTTGTCTGCATCGTGTTAGTAACAGGTGGAAATCAGACCCTCCAATCAAATCGTCTTTTGAGTAAAACATCGAAGAAGAACCAAAGAGAATGTAGTTTGCAAGACAATACATAATTTCTTGACGATTTCTCTCAAATATTTAAAACACTTTTTACCCATTCGTAATGAACCAGACATTTGTTGGTTTGTGAAGTGTGGAAAAGTGTTGAAAGCCAACTTTGCCACAAAAGGAACTGATCACAAGCTTTTATTTCAATGTACGCCATCAAGTAGGCTATTTTACATATTTGTCAGTGATAACGCTGAGACATTAACCTCGAATATCACCATTTTTTTACGAAGAAGAGCTTAGACTGAATAATCAGGGAATAAAGAGCTTAGCAAATATCCTGACACTAAAAATGAAAACTGTATCACTAGTAATGATATGATGTTGAAGGTTCATGAAAAATATGGGTTCGAAGAAAGTAAAATGGCTAAAAGTTTGGGTTCTTTAAGATCCTGACGAGTACGGAGCACAATCTTCATCACAAACAAGTATTCTAAATGGTAACTGTAGGTTATCACTCGTCCATGATTTTCAAAATCATCATCTGAGGAATATTTGATTACTGCAAAAAAGACAAATCACTTTTAAAGAAAGCCTGTAAATCAGTCACTGGAGCCTGACTTCTTGTTCAACGCTCTTTACGCTTCAACATGATTTCCAGCTTGTACAACACGATTAGAAAGCATTAGATATGACGGAAAATAACAGAAGAACCTGAAACAAATCAGTAAATACTTGCATCTCAAATGCACTAATGGTGATTACATGGTCCTTTATTTTAATGTAAAATAGTCGAAAAGGATTATGTTTGCAACTCATGTGGGAGCAAAGTGTGCAGGTGTATGAGATAATGTGTGCAAATAGATCAAGTCAGTCACTAATTTGATAAACGCAGTAGCTGCAGCCCACGAGTCTTTGCCAATCACCTAACTGCTCTTCACTATCAGACGTCTTACCCTACTAATGACGCATTTACCTCTTCTCATCCGTTTCCTGGATGGGAAGCATTGAATTGTGGAACACAAAGTGATCCGACTCAATGCTCTTTTTTAGGAGAGCACAAAGAAGCTTTTAATTACATTTAGGAAAGTTATTCCATAACAGTCGCCCATTTCCCCAACAATATGGCGGCAAAAAAACTTTGACGTTTTCGGAAGTAAAGTGTGACGACGAGGAGAAAAATAAGCTTCAAATTAAGTTTAAAGTTCTATATGTATTGTTCTGAATGATAAGACCTTCACTCAGCGCCTAATATAGTCAAACAATTTTGCAAGATCACACCAAACATTTTCGCTGTCATTTCATCATGAACAACATCGACCCTGGCGACGCCAGCGTAGATGTTCTGGCTGTGTTACAAGAGCAGCTTGAAGCCAGAAGCAAAGTGACGATTGCGATCGAAAGTACAGTCATAATAGCCATCGATATTGCCGCTCTTCTGGGAAATTCACTTCTTTGCTTAATCGTCTCTCGCAACTCCAGACTTCACAATTCCACAACCATGCTGATCGTCGCGCTTGCCATCACAGACCTATTAACAGCAACAACAGTAATGCCATTAACAATCGACGCCGTCATTAACAGCAAGAGGCGCTTCAGTGACACCATCTGCAAAGCGCACGCTTTTGCAATGGCCGTACTTGCCCAAGTATCCATCTATCTGATGGCCTTAACAGCCTTCAATAGGTATGTGTGCATCAAAAGGCGAAACCTTTACAGGCAGATTTTCACCAAAAAGCGCACTTTGCTCATCATCGTCACAGTGTGGGTTATTGCGCTGCTGATCAATGTTCTTCCCAACGCCCTGTCTTTGGATGACTTTTTCTTTTGCCCAGGGTACCTGCTATGTTGGAGGCGAATGATGGAACCCGCAGCTATCTACACTTTCAACGCCTGGCTTTATGGCTCCTTTATCATCTCGTACGTGGTGATCGTTGTCTGCTACTGGAAGGTGTTCCGAGCCGTGGAGGAGCACAATGCTGCCGTTGCACCAAATCTGAATCAAGGCAACCGTAACAGTCAGGAGGGCAGCCGCACTGAAGAGGTGTCCGTAGCCAGGGCAGTGGCAACCATCGTGCTTTCATTCACTTTGTGCTGGATCCCAGCAGAAGTGATGGACACCATGGATAAAATCAACCCTCTTCTTCTTCCCAGACAGGTGGGTACCTTTACATTTTTTGCCGATTTAAACAAAATTACTGCAGTTATGAATCAACTCAGTCGCGCATGTGTTAAGGAGTTCAACTGGGAACCTCAACTAAATAAAATGAATAAATAAATGATATATAAGGCTAGTTGTTACTTTCATTTGTCATTCATTTTTCATTTCAGGTTTTCCTGGTTGCCACTTGTCTGTGGTACACGAGCAGTGCGATCAACCCAATCATATATGGTGTCATGAATAGTACCTTTAGAGCTGAGTACAAGAAGGTGTTTTCCATCATCACCAACTCTTCCTCTGTGAGAGTGTCGCCTCCTAACAGTGCACTGGGTCCAAATGGTCAAGGGATGAACGATTACGAAAATACCACTTAAAAAGCCTGAAGATGCTTTGGTTGCCAGAGGCTTAATTACAGGGAAGGGGCTTTGCATATGTTTACTGATTAACATTAACGTTAACGACGCTTTCTGTTCTGAGGGTTGCAGTTAAAATATACTAATTACAGACAACGAGAAAGCATTAAGTGTTTGCTCGTGACTAAGATACAAATTTGATCGCGACTGTATAAAGGTTATTAAAAGTCAATAGGTCAAAAAGCTTTAAGGAAGGTGCCAGAACCGGCTTTTAACGTTTACTATGATCTTTTAAACTCGACATGAAATAGTGTTTTGGCCCTTTTAGCTATCAGTTATCGAAATGGTAGGGGTATCCTGCTGATATGAATGTAACCTAAAATTAACCAAATGAATGGAATTTTCATTGTCCCAAATAGAAACTAACACTGTATCCCCTCCTGGCGAGGTAGCTATGTTTATTTCTGGTTATTCCGCTGCTGTAATAAGCATTTTAAAAGAAATGTCAAATCTTGTGCAAACTTTTCACAATTCCTGATTTACCCTTTCTACATATTTTTTTGTAAATACGCACTACCCTTCGTCGTTCGCCTGATTTATCCCACAATCCTTTTCGAACGCCATTGCTACGCAAGCTTATGTAAGTACCTTGCATCATGTGCGCCATATTGTAAAACAAAACTCATGTTTATGGAAAACGACGTCCGATACAAGTTTAGGGCAGATAAAGACTTATTATATAAATTCTATGTGATTTTTGTGTGTGACGAGTAGAAGGAAAACTTTTAAAGCGACACAAATTGACGATTGGCCTTTCCCATACACATGATTCAGAATGTACTTACTTAACTATTAGAGTACCGGTACTCCAATAATTATGTAACAGTCCACCGGCATTGTTATTCGTTTTGTTTTATTTAATTTTTTTATTGGTTAAAAAATTATGATCAAACATAGCCGGCTCATTCTCATCTAAACTAACTGCATGGAGTATGTAACTATGTATTCTTAATGAAATGTGATGTTTTTTAAACTTGTGTCAGTAAAATAAAAACCAGTGAAACAGTCACAAATGACGTTTTTCTAATCGCTTGTCTGTTATCTTTGATCATTTTTTCCGCGTATAAAAAAAACTGATAAACGGCCGAGAAAGTTTTAAGTTTTCGGCGGGACGGAAAGAAGAAGCAAATTACCCGAGGGGGAGGAGAGTAGAATTACAACTGGCACGACGAAGGCTAGCCTCCCACGCAGGCGTTTTTAGGGGAGCTCGTATTTCTTCCCTCCCCACAAACGCCTGCGAGGGAGGGAAGAAATACGAGCTCCCCTAAAAACGCCTGCGTGGGAGGCTAGACGAAGGCGGAACAACTGTAGAGTGCATGAAAAAGGACTTTTGGTGGTAGGGCAAACAGCGAAAATAACAAAAGTCATTAAATTTAAAAACTTTTTATGGCCAAAAAAGCGTTCAAGAAACTAAAAATTTTCGTTGACATTGACTCTAGGAAGGAACGCGGGCTCAGCTGTCAGTTTTCCCAAGAGACATTGAAAACGATGTTTATGCAAAGTTTTTGTCTGCAAACAAGGTGTATTATGGTCCCTTTGATTTAAATCAGCTATGTTCATATTTAGCTGCTTTGTTTAGTTTTCAGCCTCTAACTGGTCAACCCCAAAAATTTCAACTAACGTTGTCGTTTATAAAGGCCTCGAGCCAATGCGACAGGTCCGCAAGATCATAGCTTCAAGTCCTTAACTACCAGATTATCAGCGCCACAGAACGGAATGAAACGCCATTAACATTTATCTCTGTGATTTTAGAACAGAAGCGTTGCTTCACAGCTGAGTTTGGTAACTGTTTATCTTGTGTTTCAAAACACAACTGCAGGCAATTAAATTGATGTGATGTGTTTTTATACATAGTTGTTCTTTGAATTGTTCTGCAGGCGTTCCACGTAGCTCTATATTCTTGTGTCCAGCGGTAACTCCTTGGAAGACAGTGCTCCCGACCGTAGGCTACAACAATCCTGGCATTCGTCTCTACAAATATGAAAGAAGTACTTCACAAGTTCAGGTGAAACACAGGGGTCTTTCTTACTAGTATGACTTAAGTTTTATGCTTTTTTTCTCAGCGCTTCCTTTGATGTTTCTGTAGAAATGCAATATACAAATATGCATAGCACGAGGGATTTTGCCGATGTATACGAAAAACACTTCAATCCTTTCGTCCTGGGCAGGCTTATGATTGGAAAAAAAAGAAGAAAAAATTAAACCCTGAGTTAAGAATAACTCTTTGAGATGCGTTTATTTTCACATGGACTTAAACAAATGAGAGTTCTGCCCAAGAGTTAAATGCTTCATTAAAATTACAAAGTCAGGAGCAGTTGCGGGTTATAACGGAAAACAGACTCATGTAATTATTATCATGCTTTTTGTTGAACAGGATGTTTGGCAATACTTTACAAACCTGACGCAAGCCAACCTGATGAACAAACCTGAATGGCTGATTGAATACAAAGCGACTGAGGCGTTCAACATTCCTGATGTGAGCCCGCAGTCTCTTCACTCTTTGGTACAAAAGTTTGAGTTCCAGGATAGCGCTTACTTTCAAAAATACTTTCTGTACAACTCTGTTAGTGCTGGGGCAGAAATCTGTGACGAAAAGTGCAAAACTGCACAAATTTGTGGCATCACCAAAGTTGATTTTAGAGAGTATGATGATTGCCTTAAATCTACTGATGCTCCTAACAGGCAGAGCAGTATTATTATTGTGTTTGGACTGTTTCTCATCATGTCTTTGTTACTAGAATAAAGCAATTGGCTACTGATTGGTGTGATTTGTAAACGGAAGTCATTTGAGGATAAAACTGTCGTAAAGTCTCGCTTTTACCTTCACTACTCAACCGGACAAACGTAAACGAGTGATATTATCCAGGGGCATTGGCCAGTTGAGCCATCGTGCCGTTTATTATCATTAAACATGTATACAAATCCCAACTGCGGTTTAGGAAAAGTAAATGCACCAAAGCTAAACACGAATACCCCTAAAAACCAGCAGGTAAATAAAGGGATTTTGTACCCACAACCAAGGCAATGGTTCCACCCTTAGGATTTTAGGATATCTTATAAAGTACCTAACACCATAATCTCTTTACTATGTTAACACAAGTGAATAAGAGGCTACTACACAAAACGAACGAATGTACGAACTAACACGAGGAAGGCTGGCTGTAGAATGTCACACCCTCATAACGGCTGCAAAATACAAACACCAATCCCAAGATTCACTATACGCCTCATCCCCAGACCTCTGACACCTACTTGCAAAATAGTTGGGTGGATACATATGTAACCAAGCTAGTCTGGCCAAGCTAGTCTGGCCAATTAAAGTTGACTAGTTAGACTTGTGTGGTTCAGGCTTTATTTATGGCTAAAAATGCACGTAGCAACAGAGCCACAGAAGCTGCTGTTAATTTTATTGATGCATAAACTATTCACTATTTACTTAGTAATTACATTTCACTATCTATTTATATCTATCTAGACCTTATTACATATTGCATAGCAACCGTTTTCAAAGCTAAATACAAAGATACTTTACAGACATTAAAATACTATGAAATCGAAACTTTTACATTGGTTCTAACTTGTAACAAGTTCATCCATGATCTTTGTCTAACAATTTATCCAGTTACATTCACAGCAAGGAGCCCAAAAGTGTGACTGCTTTTGATTTATTCACGTGCTTTCTTACAGAATTAATCCAATCAGAAGCCAGCTAGAGACTGTCCTCGACTTCTGATTGGTTAATGTCTGCATTAAAGAATGGGAGTTAATTAAGGTGGCTCCGTAATTAATACTAGAGCATTTAGCTGTGACTAATTTTCCGTCATAACTTTTTTGTTTTTAGCGCGATGGCTGCGAAACTTTGCAAAGAACAACAGAAGTCATTAGGTAATAATGTGAACTATTCCGATTTTACTGATAGTAAATATTTCTTGAGAATTTAGCGCTTAAAAGGACCCTACTGTTCAAAGAAAATCGCGTCTAGCAAAAAATTTTGCTGACATTTTTTACTGAAATTTTCTGGTATCGGCTTTTATTGATACAATAAATATGCCAAAGAAATTTCAGAAAAATCGTTGGAGCAGAAGTCCGCAACTAAAAGTCGCTCAAATTCAGCGGTAAAATTGTTTTAGAATTTCAAAAATAAATTACTACCAGGCAGAAGGAGCCACCAGTTCGAATTTTCGGGACAAGTAAATTCAATGTTTGCCAATTCTGAAAACAAAAGCCGATTACCTTTCGTGCTATTCTTTAAAAGGTACTTTTTAGTTTCAGAAGCACTATAAATTGCTCCAAACCTTGCTCTGAAGTCAAATGACTTCGTCCTCAACATTTTTATAATATCCCTTGGCAGTTTTGGTTCAAACTCCTGCTACATACATTTTGATGTAATGCAATACATCCTCAACGGCTTTTCCTGCTGTACGTTGCTTCCAATTCAGTAAAAGGGTATTGGGATTGTAAGCTACCTTGTATCGAAGCTCAGATAGAACTGTTCAGAACCCTTGTTTATGACCAGAAAATGAGCACGAGCGGCAGCTCTGTGAGGAATTCGCACCTCAGCCAGGGGAGACGAATGGCAATGATGCCGATGTCTGCGAACCGATCTGTATAAACATGTATTGCAGAGCAAAACGTAATAATCAAGAAAAAACTACCCATTCATTGAAGGAAGGAGTGACAAAAATTTCAGAGTTGTAAATTTATTCACGGGCAGTATTTGTGCGATAATTTTATTTTGCACTGTGATGTGATTCGGTTCACAGGCATGGGCATCATTGTCGTTCGTCCCCCCTGGGTGAGGTGCGAATTCTTTGCAGAACTGCCACTCGTGCTCATTTTGTAGTCATAAACAAAGGTGCTGGACAGTTCTATCTGAGCTTTGATACGAGGTAGCGTTCACTCTCAATACATTTTTCCTGAGTTGGAAGCAACGAACAGCAGTAAAAGTCGTTGAAAATACATTGCAATACATCAAAATGTATGTAGCAGGAGCTTGAGCCAAAACTGCCAAGGGATATTTTAAAAATGTCAAGAAACAAGTCAATGCTACTTCAGAGAAAGGTTTGGAGCAATTTATAGTGTTTCTAAAACTAAAAAGTACCTTTTAAACAATAGCACGATAGGCAATCGGCTTTTGTTTTAAGAATTAGCAAACATTGAATTTACTTGTCCCGAAAATTCAAACTGGTGTCTCCTTCTACCCGATAGTAATTTATTCTTGAAATTCCAAAACAATTTGACAGCTAAATTTTGAGCGACTTTTAGGTTACGGACTTCTGCTCCAACGATTTTTCTGAAATTCGTCTGGCATATTTATTATATCAATTATTAAAAGCCGATACCAGAAATTTCAGTAAAAAATATCAGCAATTTTTTTTACTAGACGCGGCAATTTTCGTTGAATAGTAGGGTCCTTTTAGGCGCTAATTTAGCAAAATATATTTACCATCAACGAAATCGGAATATTTTGTACTATTGCCGAATGATATCTGCTGTTCTTTGGAAAGTTTCTCAGCCATCGCGTTAAAAACAAAAAAGTTATGACGAACACTTTGTCACAGCTAAATGCGCTTGTATTAATGACGGAGCCACCTTAAAGGAGGTCACACCTTTGGACTCCTTGCAGTGATGCCACTAACAGTCACAACTTTAATTATAACTTTAGGGAGCACCGACCATTCACATAACAACTTTTAAGACTTATATAGTCTTAGTCTTTGTTGCTTCTTATCGCTTTGTAAAAATTTGATGTAAATACGGAGCTGGAATTCTAGAAGTGTCAAAAAATAATTTTAAAAAAGCTATGTTATGAGCATTAACTCTCTGGGAATTTCTGTCTCGGTTTGTTTTTTGTTTGAATAGTTGGTTAATTTAATCCCTTAAAGTTTGTTTGATTATTGGTTGATTATTCAAACAGGTTGCACCTAATTCTCTGATTGCAACGCCACTTCTACCATAAACGTTTTGAAGAATTTCCTTGCTACAATAAAAAATACCAGCAACATTAAAAAAGCAGAGCGAATACAAAACAAGTTTTTAAAAAAGGCATTTAAGTAAAAAGTATTTTTCAAAGTTATTTTTTTTTGTTATATTTTATGGTGTTTCATCTTAAGCCAAGTCGACTATTGTTCTGTTCAGAGACGAAAAGAAATAAAAGTACATTACAGCAAAGGATATTTACAGTTTACATGTAAAACTTTGCATCTCAGTATAATACAAGGCCACGGTGATAATAGATATAGTGTAGGATATCGGTTTTATTTTTGTTATATTTTATGGTGTTTCATCTTAAGCCAAGTCGACTATTGTTCTGTTCAGAGACGAAAAGAAATAAAAGTACATTACAGCAAAGGATATTTACAGTTTACATGTAAAACTTTGCGTCTCAGTATAATACAAGGCCTCGGTGATAATAGATATAGTGTAGGATATCGGTTTTAGGGCTTTCTCTTCCAGAGAAAAATTAAGTTCAAAGTGGAGAGTGGTTCTTAATATTGTAAATACCGAATTTAAGGTCATGTGATTAATGATATTAAAACGGCATCACTCTGGTCTCGGTTGTTTAAAGTCGCTGGTCAGTGCTATCAACAGAGCAAATTACTCTCTAGTGTGGGGAAACAGATTGTGTTATGGAGATTGACCAAATTGATTGATCATTAAACACACTATTCACAGATGGGGGCCGAATGATATTTATTAAAATCTGACTAGGCTCTTCAACAGGAACTATAAATGAGGTAGACCTTTTTTCTGTTAAAACTTTAGCTGATCCACCTAGGATTTACAAACAACTGGTCGTGGAGGGGAAAGCCCTATTTCGGTGTAAACTAGGCTCGATTACGAGCCGCTGTACGGGAAAATGAACCTGCACTCATCTGTTCCCCCCCCACCCCCCTCGAAAGAGCTCTTCGTGAGAGCAGCGGAAATCGAGCCTAGTGTAAACTTGTTGTTATTTGAGTCTTTTTATCCAAACAGCAGCTTGTGTTTAGCGGATAGAATGAATCTAACGAAGTAACGTGATATCAATTGCGAGTCACAGCAGAAAAATACGAGGATACTACATCTGATCATGAAGCTGAGCCCGATTTGATATTCACTCTATGATATTAAACTGAACGATTTGAAAGATATTACGTGTATTGTTAGAAACTGGTTAATGTTAATTTTGTTCAAGAATTGCCATCAAGTTCTCATTCTGACTCACGGTTCTTGTTATTCGTGGCTCGCTTAGTCCATCAGGGATGACTTCCATAGCCTTCGATGAAGATAGCCAGCTCAAAAGACTTTTGTCAGAACTTGAAAAGTCTACTTCTTTCTTGAGGATTTCAAAAATATCACGTCGTAGCTGGTGTAGACATCCGTCAACATATTCGTGAAGGCAACATCTAAAAGTTGCAGCTGTGATTAAGCAGGTCCTCGGCCAGTGACTTTCTCCATATTACAGACATGCGCATCGAGCATCATTTCAAGTTGTTCTCTCTCGGCTGTGAGGTAAGCGATTTCAGATTCCAGCTGACTATTGGCCGCTTCCAACTCTTCCGAGGCCTGTAAAAGACAGAACACAACTGAAAATATTATAGGGGTTATTTACGCCGGAAGAATTCTTGTAGTATTATAAATGAAAGAAAGCCGGGGCGAATGACCAGGGGCAGCTAGTGATGCCTGACAGCCAACACGACGAAACAGAATACCCAGGCAGCGTTTTCAGTAAAAACAACAACGCGCATTTGTTAGACGAAACACTTGAAGGAACGGCGAACTAAATAAAATACAAGCGTTAACTTGCATGGTCCAGTTACGATAGCGACTAATTTCCATACCTCAGCTGAAACAGTTCCACTTTTCCTGTAACCTTACAGCATACGAAACCGACCACTACCTTACGACGACTGTAACAAACGTCAGACAGTCAAGGACAAAGATCGGTTTATAAACAGAAGAGCAGTAAACAAGATCTGCACACCTACCATTGACAGGCCACTTAAATTGGTAACATGGGCCTTTAGCGCTCACTGTCAGTACCACCAAGTCACATGAAGTCAGTACCAAAAATCGCTCTGGCTTACTGGTGGATTGAACTATTGTTGTCAAACTGTCACAATTTTGTTTTCTACTACCTAGGGACTCGTTGCAAGCAACAAATCACCAGCAGCCAGAAGAGCTTTGTTTGCTAAATATATATTACTGAAGTATTTACGAACAACTGAACAGTCTCTCTTAAGAGAATAAATATATCGGGCACCAACCTTTCTCAGCGTGTTTACATGTTCCTTTCGCTTCATCCGACATTTCGAAGCAGCCACCTTGTTCCGTTCTCGTCGAAGCTTCCGTCTCTGTTCTTCTTCGGGGGTGAGCTGCATCAATGGAAAGAAAAAGTCGCCAACGAACATATGAAGATAAGAAAGGAAGAAGAACTCAGAAGAAATACAACTAAATATAGGATGTTATAAAATAACATAATTCCCCCAGCTTCTTGAAAAAGCTGACGAAGAATCAGCTAAGCACCTCTTACATAAACATAAGTCATAGATAGATCATGACAGGTTGTTTTCCGGGGGAGAAGTTTACTTAAATAACGTACAAACACTTTCTACTTAAATTCTTACATCTTTATAAATTAAGATCTCTTGATATGTACGATGTGCTTCCGTCTGCCAACATTTAAACGAACCAAACAAGGTGGTTTTTAGTTAGGAAGATAATTCAACCTGTTTTGGAACTAATTGCATAATTTTATCTTATCCTTCCAATGATTCAGAGCCCCCCCCCCCCCCCCCCCCCCTTCCCACCCGCAAGGAAAATTGGCGCGAAAATTGTAATTAGTGTTACGGTGTCAGAGTGTTTAACAGGTTCATACCGGCCGACAATGAATGGTCTTCTGTAGCATCTGTTTACAATCTCCCAGGCGTGTATTAGACCACTCTTAGACTCGGAATCGGCAACCGTTGTATGTAACCACTTGGCGTTAAGTGTCCAAGCGGGAAGAATGGTTCGGTTAAGCAGTTAGATTTAAGTGGAGCGATTATACTTGATTTTTCTGAGGTTACATGATGCCAATAGTATTAAATGATCTTTTATGAGTAATGAATTCCCAGTGCCTAGCGTAGCATTCATCTGTCGAAGAAACTGCATACGCCGTACACAAGTTTGCACAACTTTTCAACGAGTTTTCCCGTTTCAAGAGAAACTAATAGTTTTATCCTTAACATTCATATTTTTATCTTATCATTGGTCGAATTTATACTAGAGACGAATTATCCTTCTAGACGGACTATCCGTCTCAGACGGATAATTCGTCTCTAGTATGAATTCGGTGCTAAGACGAATTATGGAGTAAAATTCGTCTGAGGCTGATTCGTCTATTAGCACGTCTTCAAGACGCGCTAACAGACGGATAATTCGTCTTAGACGGATTATCTGTCTCTAAATTTATATCTAGACGGAACGTAGACGGGTTTTTGAGGTAATTTCCACATGAGAGGGACTGGTTTCTACATTTTCACAATGTTTCCTGTTTCCCGCGGTCGTTTCCCGCTTAAAATACCTAGACAAATTATGTAGTAAAATTCGTCTCTAGTATAAATTTGTTTGTGCTCCATTGCCGGTTACTAGTACGAGTAATTAAAATAAGTTTTGTTCTGAATAGGAGGACATTTTCTGAATCATACCATCCAGATACTTATTAAAATAACTTTTTAGCCGAGCTCCATGAGCGCAAGTAAATCTACCCATCCTAGAAAATTTGGTAATCACGTGACCGTACACCGAGCGATCGAACTCAATCAACAGGTATGGCAACGCAAATGCAACTCGAGGTTATTTTGGCGGGAAATCGCATAGCCACTGGCGTCTTGTAAAGCAGGGACAACTAAACAGTCAATAAAGACGAAAACGGAAAGCGGAGATTGTTTCTGTATCTGTGGTGTCTAAAGTACTAAGCTTAATAGATTAATTGTCATATCCACAAATTTAGAATATAGAGCAAGAGAAAGACAAAGAAGAAGAGAAAGTAGGCGGCAGGCCAGCCAAGCTCAACGCGAAAAAAAAAAAACAAAGGAGACATTTCTTTTTGTTGGAAGAACAACATGAAAACTTTGTAGCGGCGGTGACAAAATGAGAAATGCAGGTGGCGAACAATATGCAAGGTGAAAATGAGCGGCAGTGAAAAAAAAGGTGAACGAAAACACGTACGACATTTCCTCCAAAAAGCGTGTAACAAAGAAGTTTCTGGAAGTTTCACATTGAAGTCGTTCAAAACAACGGCAAAGAAATGTACAAAAAAAGTGTGCTGCACTTTTGCACGAACAAAGTTGCTTTTTTGCTAATTAGACCTATTGTTGTTTTTCACCGTTCTCCGGCGTTGCCTTCGCCGCTTAGCACTACACGATTCTATATTTGGTTTGGACAAACTTTAAATATTATCGAGAGCTTCGCTTTTAGCTCTGGCTAAATCTATATATTATCCTCGGCACGGAGTCATACACCCGCTCTTGGCTTGCAGTACTTTTTCAGCTGCAAAAAATAAGACTTCTCGGGTAATTGTAGTCTGGACAAACCTTCGTTTGTTCTATTCTATTATTTTTAAAATGCTTATTCGCCTGAAAACTTTCTATTCTTCCTGTAGGGTTTACATTTTGCTGTTTGCACGGACCGCTCAGAGATGTAAGAAAGGCCGTACATGGCAAGCTACAAACCGGTTATGGCAAAATTATACGATGTGGGTTATCATGTTCCGTGGAATGCAAGGTAAAGTTTTGAAATGGTAAGCAAGTTAAAAGAAACAACATTCTCCATTAGTGATTACAAATTCCTTGGCTTGCGGCATTGTATCTCCTTATTTCACAAATCACAGTTGCTAGCCCGTGTCTTTTGCGGCAAGAGATACCGATGTTTTACATAGTTTTCCATCGCCTTTCCTGACGATCACGCTTGCTAAGGAAAAACATTTCAATGTCAAGCTGCGGTCACCATATCGGGAAACAGTATTTTATTAAAATATGCAAAACAATAAACTGATTTAGACTATTAGCTGAAACTTAAGGCAAAAAATGACATTTTAACGATTTAAAAAAATGCCCAAAAATAAAGGAGCACACAAATACTTGTTGGTTCTTGAGATCTTTTGTGCGGTAATCAGCTTTCGGACATTCCACGCCATGAGCCGCCATCTTTGATTCTATGACGTAACGCAATTCAAGCTTTACTGGAAGATCCGCAATCTCGAAATTCGGATCCATCATCATGTTAGCTTCCTGGACTGGATTCCCTACACTTCGAATGACAGTTCCAGGCTCTAAGTACATTCCACTGCCAGCCTGAAAAAAAAAACAAGCAGGTTCTTTTAGGGCTCACAGTCGGTAAAAATACACTCAGTCAAATGCAGTCGGTTGATAATGATAGCGTTTCATGATAATGTATATCTTCTCTCACTACGCCTCTCTTTCAATGTTGTAGATCTTGACCTAAGCGGCGAACTCTACGAATTTACTTTTAGAATTAAGATTTTGTTCAAACATGCGGTGTGTAAAAGGCGTTTACCTCGCTCTGCTCTCTTTATCTTCTTCCTCTTTGTTACTAACTTACTGGGTAAACATTATCTGGGTACACACTTTTATGGAGCGCTTATCTTAAATATTTTAAATATGTAATTATCCAATACTGAAATAAATTTAACCTTTGTGTCTAAACGAAGGACAGATTTCAGTTTTGTATGTTTTCCAATGTTTTTTATCTTGCTCTTTGTTCACACTCACATTCAAACTCGTATGAAGTGTTTGTATTTCATTAAATTGTTCAATAAATTAACTAATCGCTCCCTGGTGAGCGCAAATTAGGGTCCTTAGCGAACCTGCAGCGTGTCTGAAACGCCGGAAGCCTACTTTTGCTATGTAGTTTTTTTTACCTTGGTCTCTTAGTGTTCAGTACTAACATTTAAATAAAGGCCAAAAAAAAGAAAGAATGGAATTGTAACTAGAAATTTAGCACCATCCTTGATTCATCTATTTTGAGTCATGTTTAGTCATCCTGCGACATCGTTGATGCCAAAGCTAGGTTTTAATCTTCTTACTCACCATTTAGTTTTCCATCATCAGAATGACAGTGGTGATACAAATAGATGAAATTCCTTGCATTTGTGTAAATATTATCGATATGATTACAAATAAGATACAAATTTTTTTCTAGATACTGGAAGGTCCCCGGGAACAGGTTCTTGTTAAGAGGTTGTCATTAAGAGTTGTTTAGATGCAGGTGGTTAATTATTTTAAAGTGCCCGACTTTGTTTTTTCATATAACTAAGGAAAATTATCAGTTACTTCTTTTAAAGTTCGTATTTGCTTTGATAAATAAATGCAGTCTATGATTTCTAAGGAAAGTTTTCTTCATTTTTCTGCTTGAAAAGGTTTATGTGACTTATACTGGACGGGTGACTTCTGTTTGCCTTGTCAAAACACCCTGACATCGAACGACAAGTGCCAATTATCCGTTTGGTCCGCAAAGTAAATACTGTCGTTAACACACAACAGTAGATGCCCTGCCTTGATTATCTACCAAATGAAACCAGATGATATTCCATCAAATAAATGTCATTTAAGTTAATCGATTTAAATTCGAGTTAAGTCGACGAACTCGCCATTATAACTGGTTCTTCAGATGGGTCTATATAAACTTTGCAAACGTTTAGGGAATATGTGTCTTACCTGCGAGGATACAGGAAATTCCATGTCTAAAGACAGTACCACCGTTAGCCCATAAAATTACCAACTAAAGCTCTTCTGCCACGGTCCTGTTCGAAATTCCGTTCAATCTAAAGCAAATACTGACGCCACTGATCTTTGAAGAGCTGGCCTAACACTTATTTGGGGACTGATGACATTATTAATATTAAATATATCACCTTGTTCATTTACGGCTAATTGACGCCATCCTTATCTGTACAGTCTTAAAAAGACCAATCACAGACTACAAGGCATAGAGCCGTGTTTCAAAACAAATACTAGCTATGAAAAAATAAAAATTTTCATGTAAGCAGAGGAAAAAAATGGTCTAAATTCTATGACAGACAAACGAGAAAAAACATTGTAAACCAATACAACATATGATACACCTAGGAGCTAAATTCGCCTTGTTTCAGCTGAGCAAAAAGGAAAAAAGAAAACATTTAACGCCTTCAAACTAATGTAGTGAAGTGGTAAACAATCTGGTTTTAAGCCTGTAGGTCTATTTGAGGAAAAGCGTTCTTTCTATTAAACTTCTATTTTATGAAAGGAAGGTCCAATATTTTCTTTGAGAAACCAAGGTTAGTCTGGGCAGGTGTTTGTCACTCGTTAGCGTCTGTCTTGGTAACACGTGCAGTGCGAAAAACGCTGAAATTGCAAAAATGCACATTTTAATTCCTGAACAGGTTATAGAAGTTGCAAGTTGCAATTTTGCTTTCTTCAAGACCAAGATAGTAAGAAATTTCACCCGCCTTACTATTCGCAGCAAAAAAATAAGGAAGGTTGTAGTACGTTCTGATATTTATCTTACTTCCGGCACCTGCAGACAGCAAGTGCCTCATTGTTGTGGACACGAGAGGTTGATGCGCTTGCGCAGTTACTGCGCAATTCACAGAGAAGAGGGATACTCGAAAATACGTTATCAACTATCATGCGCAGACTGGCGATTTGAACAACAATAACAACAACAAATGAAAACCTGAATTGACTTATCAATTAACTTATAACGGTGTAAGATAATTTCTTCATGCTTTAAATTAACATGGGTAAAGTTTTAAAAAGGAAAGGCTTTCTGTGAAGTAATGTTCTGATAAGTCAAATTCTAGGATCACCATGGATAAACGAAAGAAAGATATTAACTGCAGGCGTATAAAAGACTAAAAGATCGTCTTTTGAATTTCTCAGTGACCAGTGTGTTTGCTTTTCTTCTTCAGAGACGCGATTAGAGAGAGCAAATTCTAATTAGCATTATCTGCTGAGGTAACACTATAACTCGAAACTAAAAGTATGAATCTTCATTCGTAGCCACAGAAGTATAAGTACGGGGATGTGGAATCAAAGGATTATGGAACTCAGTTGTGAATGTGTTGTTGATACTCATCTCCTTAAAAACAGTGATGCTGACTTACAAAGCCAGCCAGTTTCCACATTAAGAATCAAGGAGATTTTTGATGTTGCCGTTGCAGGACATTGATTCCCAAAGCAAATAATGCGACCAGCAACTTCGTATTTTCATTCATTTCTAAATAAATAAATATTTACTTTTTCTTGGTTATTGTTATTATTATTATTTTATAGGTAGGCTTGGTTAATTATGTCTACATGGTAAATTTTTCACACGGAGATTTATTTAGTTTCGTTCAATTCAGTGGATGTCTCTTAGACGGAGTAAAAATACTCGCTGAAGAAATTTCGCAGTTAATTCATAACGATGTGAACTTCAGCATTTGGAGACCCTTATTATCTGAATCAGTTCGGTAATTGCAGATCTACGGCTGCCGCGCAGCGAAATCGCTTTCTTTTTATTTTCAATAAAAATTAAATTTCAACTATTCATCTTGAAATTGCACATCATTTTTATCAAAAAATCAATTTTGCGGAATTAAATCTTCTTTCGAAAATACCAATTAAATCATTAAAAACCAGATGGTCCATTCTCACAACGTCTCATATTTGAACTCTCAGCGCAAATCCATATTAGGGTGATGTAAAGGCTTTTTCTGTAACTCTTAAGAGCTTATTTCGGCATCCACAGCTATTGTTGTGATTGATGTTTATAAGTATTTTTGGAATCCTTTTCAGACCGAAAGCTGACAGCCAATCAGAAGCCGCCACACTCGTCGGTATCAGTTTCGTGAGGGTCCTTTGCCAGAGCCAATTAGACTGATTTGCCCAAAAAGGAGGTCGTTCCATTCGCACTTTTCTTTACACGGTTTCGGTAATGGCCAATTGGTCTTTTTTAATATTTGTTTCCATTCAAGGTAAATCCAATTAAGTGTAACAATATGTTAAGTTTTCAATTGTTTGTGGACGGCTTATATTAACAGTACTACACTGGAACGTATCACAGTCGCACATGATACATCGTGTAAAGAAACGATTTATTTCGACTCAACAAAATACTGTGTTTTAAAGTCATGGCAAATCCTGGGCAAAGTAACGTAACCGGTCTGAACGGCAGTAAAACAGTTTCTCCTGCAGACTGTTCTGATCGTTTTCATGACGGTATTGACAACGGCGAGTTTACCATCCAGACTGAAGTAAGTTATGTCCTCGCAGTAATTGTCAACAGCATCACTTGTCCCTTCACTATATTTCTTAATGCATTGACGATAACAGCAGTGATAAAAAGGATAAGTCTCCAGAGCAATCCTAACATTTTGTTAGCCTGTTTAGCGGCAACTGATCTGCTTTGTGGACTCGTTGGGCAACCAACGTTTATTTTGTGGAAAACGTTCCAGCTTAATGGTATCCATAACAACTGTATGGTTAGGAAAATTCACAACTGGGTTTTCGCTCTGTTGTCTTTGCAGTCAGTTCTACATGTTTCTCTGGTGACTGGTGAAAGATTGATTGCTATTAAATGTTCTTTGCGTTATGTCGAAATAGTAAATTCCAAAAATATTATGGCGGCGGTGATAATCAGCTGGGTGTTGGGCCTTTTTGTCCAAGCTGGCGTCATCATGTCTTTTGACTCGGCAGTGAGTCGGTACTTTGGTTTTTTACTAGCGTTTGTTTTGACAACCTGTATTCTGTTTATAATCAGTTCTTACGCTGTTATTTTCCCTGAAATTATTCGCCATCGTAAGATGATCAGAGAACAGCAACAATCTGGATATGAAGTAGAACTGAGACGCAAAGGAGAGGATCAGAAGGCGCTCCGAACCACTCTGTTTGTTGCTGGTACCCTTCTCCTTAGCTTTACCCCGATGGCGTTAACTCTTCTTCTCAAACCAAAGACGGGCTACGATGGCATACACGACGTGCTTTTACCATGGGCTCGTACCGCTGCCATGCTTAACTCTTTGCTGAACCCGCTGATTTATTGTTGGCGCCAAGACCCACTAAGAGCTTTCTTTTTTAGTATACTTCCTTGCACCAATGTGCCAAACGCCTAATGTCATTTCCTAACAAGCTATCTTGACACTAAGTGAATCTCCCATATTTTGATATGGTTTTCCGTGTTAAACACTGTTATCATCACAGCTAAATGCAAGGGATTTTTGTTCGAATCTTTTCTTGCAAATAAAGGTTTCAAAATATTATGTTACATCCTGTTGTTGTTTCTTCCTTCAGGCCTATAAAGTCAAGTGCGGTTAAGCAAAATATGTTTTAGGGGACTTTGTTCAGTTTATGCTCTTAGGAAAGTGTATTCTTTTTAGACATCGAACACGTACCGATTTTCTCCCTGTGTCTTGACGGCTAAGTGTAGTGACATAAGTAAAACATTTTCAAAAGTCGGGCCTTATAAATTGTACAGTAACACTGACAGTGGTTACGCCTACTTTTTAGCGGCTTTCTACTTCTTGTTCGCCTCTCCTGGCTGAACAATGTAGCACTCTCCAGAATCGTCAGTTTGTTAAAGAATAACAGCCTGCTGCATGACAAGTTTATGTTCATATTACACTTATTACTTTTCTTTTCTTTCCCTCTCTCTCTGTTTCTTTTATTATATTTCTTTACCACCTCCGAAAATACGACAATTGATTCTCTAAGTTGGAAGGAAAACATTATTAATGGTTTTTATTTAATCGACTGTCTTAATAAAACAGTCAACCTGAAAATAACCATTCCCTCTTTGACTATGTTTTCTCGTCCTCTTTTGTTACCAAGGTTTCATATTTAATTTTTAACCTGAACTGCTAACTATTAAATCATTGCATTACAAACTTTTCGTAAGAAGAAAACGTGAAGAAATGTTACAATACGTGTCACTAATTTTAACCTCCAAAGAGTCGTTTAAATTGTCCAACCAAAACCAAGTGTTGAGCATCTTTTCCCGAATTGAAATTGGGAACAATGTTCCACAGGGAAGCACCACTGCATATTCACTGAGGCCGCAGTGAACTGCTCAAAGAAACAGTAAAACCATATAATGAATGCAAACGTTCAGTATCTCTCTTGACGAAACCAAACGTCAAAATTAAGCGCGTCAACATATGTAAGACACCGCTGGCCACCGGACTGGTGCGGGGACAATCAGCTGATTCTTTGCTATGAAAACACTGGTTTGTTTTTGTTCCTTTGCTCCCCGTAACTAAGTTGCGTTCAGTCCATATTCCTCGTCTTCCTGTTGACTATGGGAGTATTTTGAGCAGCTGTGTGAGTCAAGCATGAATTCCAGTTGTTTGATTTCTGCCTGTAGCTTGCTGATCTGTCCCTGAAGATCGTGGTTTTGATTTTCAAGCTCCTCAGAAGCCTGAAATCAAAATGATAATTTCATTATTAACCAAAGGCAATGATAAGAGGTTGAATAAAAAGGCCGAAAAAAGTCGAATTAAAACGCAGAAGGTAGGATTGCACAAAAGACAAATAAATGAAGTCATATAAGTCAAGGCAGAAAGAAAGGAATGTGGGCAGGTGGGCTAAGCGTGTGAATGCGAAGTAAAGCGGAGTCATGGCTAGATAAATAAATGCAGGGTAGGAGGGTAGGTAGTGATAGTGACATGAATCATAACTCATGTATTGGCTCCTGGACTGGCGAGTGCTTTAGGGCTAAAGCTCTATAGTACGTGAAACACGCGTGAAAAGATTGATCCGAATGAACTTCTTTTTCAACCTAGTTTCAATTTATTTAAGGAGACTGACTATAAGTATAAATAATTGTTTATTGGCTATTGATATATACTTCAACCAGTGTTTTGACATGTTCTTTCCTCTTCTTGCGGCATTTAGACGCGGCAACTTTGTTTCTTTCCCTTCGTATCCGTCGCCGTTCTTGTTCTTCTGTCACCTGCCATGAAAAACGTCTTGAGAGGATGTAGAATATATTGCTATTCTAAAATATGGACTGACAACTTCATTTATCGTTTCCTGAGTCAATGTCAGTCACTGCATGCCTAGGATGCAGTAAAACCAAAACGGCAAAGAAGGAATAAAGATAAATGAAAAATATCGACCTGTAAGTTTCAGATGCCGACACTACCAGTCCAACACAATTAAGGATAGCTTTTCTGTTAGATGATAACTATTGTAAGCATTCAGTAGTGATATAGAAATAAAAGTTTGTCTTCAAAATCGATCAAAAGAAGAGAACGAAACAAACATATTCGGGGACTCGTGCCTTAAGTTCGAACAAATCCGAAGTATTATCCCTTTTACGGTGGTCATGCAAGTCACTCATATTTATATATGATATATATATTATATATATAATTTTTTTTTTTTAAGGTGACGAGATTTTGATAATTGATGTCTCCTATTTATATTACCCACTTGATAAATCGTTTAGCACGCTATGACACTTGCTGGTTAAAGAGCACGAAAAAGTCAATTTTTTTCATAAAATAAATATATCGCAGCAAAAACTTTGTGTCGAGTGATTTTTGGTGCCGTGAGATATTTCTCAACGACGCCTTTTCATAAACGGATATAGGGTTGCTCTACACGTTTAGAGAAAAGCAATTTCATCAATGCTTTGCAACCAACATTAAATCCTTCTTTCGCTAACTTCATGATAAGCAAAAAGTCGACAAATCTGAGTATTGTATCTTTAAGACAGCAATTACCAACTGGGCAAAGAGCACAAGAAAAGGACATACCATACAAGAGTTAACTGGCTGATCCATTTATATTAACGTTGTGAATGAGGTAAATCGCTGTCGTGAATACTGAAAAGTCTTTAAGAATTATCTTTAGATTTTCGGCGGCAGCTCGACTATAGTCTATCAAATTCATAGCTAAGAATACGTAATTAATCCTACTCTTAAGGGTGGAGAGCAAAATTGAATTGTTTGACAGCTCATTCATTGAACAGAAGACTTTTTCTAACGAGCGGATTCTTTTTAGCAAGCCAGAATGCGAAGAAACATATGTAAGCGGGCTAAGTCAGAGAATTAAACCGGGAGGTGATTTCAAAGATAGACGTAGACTGAATACTAAACTTTTAGAAAATTTGTTCTGTGATGGCTATTTCAATTTAATTACGTTGTTGTTTAACATTAATTGTTTACAGTTTGAACCGTGGATCACAACTTAGATTTCAAACAGCTCAGATTATGTAATGAACTCAGTTGTTTAAGGTGAAGAGCAACTGGAACCTTCCCGGATTACTCAAAAGATCAAATAGACTTTAGCAAAGGAGGATTAAGAAGCGGTAATTAGAACAATAATTTCGAAAGGATCAGTTTTTTTAATGAATATTTTCCAAGGAGTATTTTGGATCATAATTCATGTTAGAAACAGTGTCCGTAACAGTGTCCCTTCAAATAACACCCAGCTCTATTTTTTAACATATATGGTTTTACTCCGTTTTCAAATGCTGCTGAATCACCATTCTTAATCCCGTAGAGGCAAGTCAAATCCTTAAGTATGACCTTAATATGCAGGCTGAAAGTGGTTCTAAGTTTCGACTTTGCAAATTGATGCGTTGTGATCATATAAAGTGAATTAAAGTTTATAACAGAGCACTACTTTTTTCTACTCGTTTGTTGACTGTACAATGATATTCCATTAAAAATCCTTGATTCCCTTGACTGGAAACTGTGCTCCCTATTACGGGAAGTATGTTAATACCTCTGAAGTCTATCAGATCCTCAAGTGGCAGTTATAGTGCTTTTCCTATAGAAACCAAAAGAAGGTAACTAAAGCAAACGTACATTTTCGGGGAATATTTTGTCTCCGCCAACATTCACTGCTTAGAAAGTGAACTGGGAAGATAACAGAGGCCCACAATGAACAGATTTTCAGATAACTGGTGAGCCTGAGGGTTCCCTGCTAGCAGAGGTCTCTCACGACGAGGCAAAAATGAGAGAAAGGAGAGAGAGTCTCTCTCCTTTCTCTCCTTTTTGCCTCGTCGTGAGAGACCTCTGCTAGCAGGGAAGCCTGAGGCCAAATCTCCGCCAACATTCACTGCTTAGAACGTGAGCTGGGAAGATAACAGAGGCCCACAATGAACAGATTTTCAGATAACTGGTGAGCCTGAGGGTTCCCTGCTAGCAGAGGTCTCTCACGACGAGGCAAAAATGAGAGAAAGGAGAGAGAGTCTCTCTCCTTTCTCTCCTTTTTGCCTCGTCGTGAGAGACCTCTGCTAGCAGGGAAGCCTGAGGCCAAATCTCCGCCAACATTCACTGCTTAGAACGTGAGCTGGGAAGATAACAGAGGCCCACAATGAACAGGTTTTCAGATAACTGGTGAGCCTGAGGGCAAAAACGCTTTGTTGTCTCCAGAAAACATAAAATTTGTTTTAAAAAAAAAAACAACAAAGAAAAAACATTTGCAAGACTTGAATATTTTAATAACATTAACTGAAAAACAGGCCACAAAGGGAAGGCAATTCGGGTGGTAAAAGCTTTGCCTTAACTGATTCAAATAGTCGCGTTCCTTTCCCTTATAAGTACATTGCAAAAAGATAGCTTAATGTTATTATTATTATCATATTATTCTTTTTTTAAAGATATAGCTTTATGTATCATGGACTTGCTTTTATTCTTAAAATTGAAATAATGTTTCTTAATTCTTACTAATATTTAGCTTTTCCCCGTTAACAAAATCTTAAAAAGGAAAAAAGATAATTTGGTACATGTCAGATTAAAATGGTTAGAAAATCTAAACATTGCGTGTAGAATAACTATCTCGCATTACCATTTGAAATATGAGCAAACATTAAACAAGAAGCTGATACCAAAACATCATTCGTTACGGAAGCAGTTTACCAGCAATTCTAAATTTTAAAATAGACAATTTTGAAGAAGTCTGTGGGTCCGCCGTGTATTTCAGTGTGGTCTTGGAAATGAAGTCCTGTAAAGTGATCATTCAAATTAAACACCTGTGGAAGGACTTTCTCATGGTACTCATAGTTTTGCTTTTCAATATTTTACAAATTGAAACTGTTTAGGATTATTGTAACCCATGATTTTCGCTCCAGTGTCATTTACCGAAACATAGGCTCTCACTACTAGCTTTCTAGTCTTTCTGGTAAGTTAGCAAAATCGTGCGATGTCACGATTCCAAAGAAACCTCTACACCAGAACTCTGCAATTTTTTTGTCTTTTATTTTGCTTCGTTTTTTCTTGTAATGATTTTACTCATAGCTTACTCATTATTGGAGTAAAAGGTTTTAACTACCTTTGCGGGCACTTTTGATTTCTTGGATATGCTCGATGAAGCGTGAATGGGATTGGTGTAAGTTACTCATCCACTTGTCAATGAAAGTTGCATGGTAACACTATCTGTCAAAATCTGCTGACATGCGATATAGATGAAACGGTACATGCATTGAAGCGTTGGAATATCATAAATTCGTTCGCCTTCAACACAGGGCTCTTAAAGTATACGCTTTAGAATAGACACTAGAGCCGAATCTGTAAGTTAGGTAAGGGTCGATCCTGAAACTTGCGAAAACTCGAAATAACAGTTAAGCAATGATGCAGCAGTGTGGAGGAGCAAGTAAGAGTATGCGGCGCAATACATAACTTTAGGGACTAAACTTTTCCTAATTTGCTCAATTGGTAAACAAGTTCTTATCTATCCTTGGTATTTTTTGCATTTTGCAGTCTGTCACAAATTCCAAAATTACAACCTTAAGCTGCAGCTTCGGCCTCCACTTGTCTGCCCAAAGTACCAATAACTTAATAAAACGAAAGGCAAATTCTAAGGAAAGCACTTGTTAGATCATGGGGTAATACAAACCGTCCCGTTTCCATTCACAAATTCAATCGGCTTCTCCATCATGTAGTCCACATCGATGTCTTCCGAGCCCTCGTTCATACTCGGCTCAGGCTTTATGTGCACCTCCAAAAACTGTAAATGTGACGATGAATGGCTTTCTTGCCCCAAGCCAGCGAAGTCTCCTTGCGTTGGTGGAAAACCATGAGACATGGATGCGTAATTCTGCTGAAAAAGAAAACAGTCGCCCGGAGTCAAACTCGGCGGGAGTGTAAACTGCTGCAATCATCAACTTTGTTCTTTGTTTCTCTGGGTTTATCGGTGCTTAACTTGAAAATTTACGGCCATTGATCATTAATGATGAAAACATGTTGTTTTCTGGTACCTGGCGTAAACTCCTTTAAAACGTTCTGTCAAACAAAGAATACTTTACTAAGTCAACCGTGTAATTAGCACCGCCTTCTAAATAGACCAGCTCCGTTTTCACATGGCCTCAAAGGATAAAGGAATCCTCTCTCGGTTAATTACGGTTCCAAATAGAAGAATAGTTATTTTCTTGATTTCCAAAGCCGAAACGATAACGCGGTAGTATTGTCTCATTCTGAGGATCAACAAAGGCTTGCGTGATCATGGCTCAATCTATCAGCGGGATATCATTAACTTCTTCGCAGAAACTGCAGGAATAAAAGTTCATACCTCTTCAAACTCCAGTGCAATTGGGACCCTGGCCTCCATAGGGAACTCGTTCCTTGACAGGCCCCCGCCAAGGGAAGTACGGAGGCCCAAATCTAACTTCCCAGCGGTTTCTTTACCATTTCCCATTCACAGTCAACATGACATGTGCTAACTAACGAATGGAGTTTGATCAGATCAACTGAATTTTGATTGGTTGGTTAACGATACATTAATTGTTCCACAGCGAAGTTACGCTATTGCAGTGGCGATGACCTAATCCTTGTTTTCTTGGTTTAGTGTAAATCGATTATCTTTGAAAAGTCGGAGAAATACTGCCCTAGAGCAGAAGTCAAAATGTTGCAGCTGTTACAAGGTGGAATAAAAGTGAACCAGCTACGACCACAATAACGTTTAAGCGGGGGGAAGTAGGTGATTACATGGCAGGTACCAGCGGATTGTCAGGATGTTTTGTGCCGTCACTTTTTACACTATCAATAACTTCTTGGTCCCAGTACTCCATCCTATCATATGTTCACCTCCATATTTAGACACGTTATAATTGATTAATCCTGAATAGAAAAACTAGCAAAACAAAGGCGATTCTTCCAAGTTATTTGGGTGAGTTTGCTGGTTAGCAGATATATTTCAGCGAGCGGGTTTATATAGAATCAGCCACCTAACATACGTTGGATTTATAATCATTATTTTTTGGATAATTGTAATGACAGGTTGTCCTATTTAAATGAGTCTCAAACTCTGGGAAACGAACATCGCTGCCTTTTCCCCGCCGGTTAAGCAGGGACCGATCACAATGCTTCTTCCGACGGAAGTTGATTTGTTTTTTCGTCTTTTCCTTTTGACTCCGACCCGTGATCTGTGAATAGTTTGTATATAGTTAGATCATAAGCTCTACGCTTCTTATTCAGTGCAACTCCGTCCGACTCCCTCTCAAGTAAAAACCAGCCATATATTCAAGAAGTTGTGATGGATGTTTTTTTTTTTTCACGTCAAAAATGCGAAGTGATGAATTTGCAGTTCCTTGACTCAACAAACTTAAGTAATACATTACCTTGCTGAAATACTTCAAAGGACAACCGGATTTGAACTTAGGTAAAGAAAACTATTTCTTCTGCCAAATAATGAAATTTTTCTCGACACGAGACTTGCCTTTTCTACTTTCTAATTCTGCTTTCTAACCAGTATAGACGGAGGAACCGAGGCCGCACCGCCTCAGAGCTGAAATTTCACAGTTTCATAGGTGGGAGTTTCGAGAGTACTATTCTACTTTATATAACCGATTATTTATAACATGAACATTTTTAAATTCCAATTCTTATATTGCCTAGGTAGGAATATTCCAGATCTGGCTACCAAGCGACTGCCCCGTATTAAGTCCAACTATCTGTTAAAAATGTAACAATACATGCGAAAGTACAAAGGTTAGGCATGTTTTGGTTTTAATCGATACATATTGTATTTAGGACTATTGCACTAATATAGCAAGGCAAATTGCCAGCAGCTATACCATGTGCTCGATTCCGGTAAAAAGAAGAAGGGAAAAATACACAAAAGGTGCAGTTGGGCTCCTTCTCATAACAATTTCAAGTTGGGAGAACTTTGCCATCAGATTTCCAATAAACAACCATTTTGTCGGTATAAAAGAAAAGCATTACTTCGATCACAGTCACTCAGCGGAATTCCAAGCCGGTTCATCATCATCATCATCATCATCATTTGTTAGCCTTTTTGTTACAGTAAATTTTACAGGATACAGCAGGTTGTTAAGCGAAGAGACCTCAAGAAACCACCAGGCTTATATAGAGAGGCCACCTCGACATCACAATATTGTAAGAAATAAGGGCGGCGAAGAAGTGCGGCTCTGAACTAATTCAGTAACTATTTTAATAAAACTCTAGCACTTTGTTCTTAAAGTTAGAAAAGCTTGACAAGTTTGTAACAGATGCAGGAAGACAGTTCCAGATTCTAGGTTCTTGGTAAAGAATTGTGAATTTCTTGATGTTCGTACGACAGGAATGCATTCGATAACTACTGGCTGCTATTGTGTCATATCTCATGGACTTGACTGTTTGTCATAAACAGATTGCGCAAGAGTGGAGGCAGCAGATTATTGTGGTAGCGAAACATAAATTTAGCAGCATCGGGCGTATTGACTTGGAAAATATCTAGAATTTCCAATTTGGAGAACAGAGGAGCAGTATGTGCTCGATATTCTGAATTTGTAATAGCTCGCAAGGCCCGCTTTTGTAGATAGTGAATTCTGTTTAAATTAGATACGGAAGTAGAAGACCACGTGTGGTTACAATAAGTAATATAAGGATAAATTAATGTCTAGTAATGTTATTACCTTAGTGGAACAAGAACGGAAACGTAGGATTGCAATTACAAAACAGGCTGAAAGCAGGATGATAACTGTGGTTGGTCCTTTAAAAATGATAGACTGCATAATAAAAATTTGAAGAGGCTTAAAATAATTGGCACAACATGTCATCATATCGACACAGTTTGATTTGAAAGGCCTTGAACAAAATAAGAAATTCATTTATAACTATTATTATAAGGGGTAAAAACAGGCCGCTGATACGGTTTGCATTCGAAGTCTCGTTGCCTAGCGATTGCTGAGGAAAGAAAAAAAAATTCCCAATTCGGTAGTGCCTGTTTTTGAAAACTGAAAAAACTGTTTTGAAAACTACAGACTACGGCACACAACTTAAAATAGCATGCAAAGATGGACGTGACCAACGCCGGGAACATGAAGTCAATAACCTTTTTTAAAACGAGTTTCCGTTTACTATCGTTACAGCAGAGGATGTGGAAAGTGTTTTGTGTTGAGGAAAAAACTATGTTGAGATCATGACCATCGTCACACTCTCGGACTGGATAAATCACGAAAAAGTTCGTCTTCGATTCTTAATTGGAAAAAGTTCAGTTCATTTTAAAAAGAAAAGTTGTCAGTGTTATAGCTCAGTGTAGCGGTTTATACAACGAAACCGACGAAATTGCGCAGCAGCTCTTTGTCAAATAGAAACACGCCTGCAAAGAAGTTCTGAGTTACTGAAAAGAAAACAACAACAATAACAAGAAAAACCCAAACAAGTCGTAACAGATTAGATAATCCGGGATGTGTGGTTGCGGTCATGATAGTTTTCTTTTACAATAATTGAGTGTTTTCTCTCGCGCTAATAGGTCGAGAGCTATGGTCGATTAGAGTAATAGATCAATAGCCTAAATTCTGATAGAAGCATGGAGAGACTATTAAAGTTATCCAGATTTTTATCATTTGTTTTGGTCTTATAAACAATACTTTACGATCAAGCCTCTTGGAGCAATGCGAGTGGTCAAGTCATTGAACTGATAAACAGGCACAAGAAAACAGTGCAATTCAGTGAAGTGGCTTTGCATAAAACTGGTAAGGAAGGGTTATAGTTCCCCACAATGAGTCAACAATGACTTCCCCTAACTTTGACTTTATTTATCGTTCCGCCTTCAACTCCATTCAATAAATTAGTAAAATTAAAATTTATTTATTAAAGCACTTCAAATATGTTGTGGTGGAAATTTATCCATCGTTTGAATTTTATTTGCTCTTTGTCAGTAGTGAACATGCCCAAAGAGAAAGGAAAGCAAATTGAAAATTTAAACCAAGGATGAAATTGAACCACAAGTTCAAATACACAGTGTGAAAAAAACTTTGAATACTCTAAAATTTAACAATAAAATGAGTATATACAAGTATAGGTAATATTACCTGTACGGACGCCCTCTTTTACTAAGAAAGCTCGAACCGGCAAGGCAATCGTCAGCAAAATTTGATAATAAATATATCGTACCATTATATGTGTTCTGACAAGTATGTGAAAATGACGTCATGCCAGCCAACCAAATGCTTCGATCCAAGTACCTGACCGACGTCGATTTTCTCCTAAAACTCTCCTAATAAGAACGTGAATTACCTTTTTCTAAGCTAATGATAGTTAACACGATTCATGGTAGTATAAATAACTCTTTCTACCTGTAAAGTCCCGAAAGGAATTCACACAGATAATATAGATGTTACTTGAAGTAAGACTTTCACTAGCTCTCACTTTTTTAAAACTTACAAAAACGAGGTATGTCATGGGTGATAAAACGGTTAACAGATGGTCTGTATCTATCATATGTTTTTCGATCCTTCTGTATTCTGATAGTTATATTTACTACAACCAACCAAAAACAGCGACACGAAAAATCTTACACACTTAATATGTAACTTCGAACTTCTAGTTTCCTTGCTATGTTTGAAAAACCCAACAAAACAAAAACGAACAGAGGCGGATCCAGGTTTTTGTAAGAGAGGGTGGGTTAATACAAATCGGCCACGAAACAAAACGTTTAATTGAATTTACCTTATGGCGTCCCCAAAACGTTGAAATTGGGAAACGAAAGATTGGAATCTAAGAACAATTAAATGACATCAATATCTTCAAATTGTTTATCCTCACTGGCAGTACACGTTTTCACCCTAACACGAAAACAAAGTTCAGATTAAACTGTTCTAACAACCACAGTAGTCAGCCAAAAAGGAGGGTGGCTCTACAACAAATTCACCACTTCTGGATCCGCCCCTCAGGACAAAGTTAAAAAAAATCTACCAAACAACAAGCTGCAAAACCTTCTTAAAAACATTAATATATTAAGCGACTTCCTGTGAATAAATAACTTTCGAATATATTTAACCTCTTACTTACAGTTTTCATAGTTTAACTCATAAATCTCTTAGCTACCTCATAATATAACTCTTTTAAGATCTATCCTAGCAATCCTTGAAACACACTTTGGGCGTTTTTTAATTGCAACTGACATAACCTCGGCTAGGCAGTGTCAAAACATTGGTTTTGAATTCTTTCTTTGCTTTACATAAGCCACGACAAAACCAATCCCTCAGATAATAACTTTCACGCTGTAAAGTCACTCGGCACAGCTGGTACCAGACCGATTATCGAAGATTCATGAAGCATAATTAGCCAAGTAATAGTCCATAGTAACATTTAAGCTTTCACAGAATCCGCAGCCGAACTTGTGGGAGTTGTTGGCTTCACTTCTGCTGAGCACCCATGGGGTGACTTAACATCAGTTAGCTGTTCCAACGAGGCAGATTCATTTGAGGGAGAGTTGACTAGGCATTTATGCTTCCGTAGCATGCTTTCTAGTTGATCTCTCTGAGCTTTAAGTGCTGCCAGCTCTGTTTCTAGAGCACTGTTTTCATTGTCTAATTCATCACTTTCCTGGAGATGAAAAGAAAGTGCAATCCAGGTTAATGTATAAACTCAACATAATTATTTCAGACCAAAGATTCGGCGGCAAGTTGCACAAACCTTTTTCAACGAGGACAGGGTTCGAGTTAATCAACTTTTCGAAGTAAAGCTGAAGCGATTTTCTTTATATATGTCTACATTTTTATAGCTTGACTATAAATTTAAAATGCTTTTAAGCTCTTAGGTTCGGCTTGCGTACCTTCTTACTACCATGTTTCCCAAAATCTCCGTCACAATAAGTCAAGACCAGTCAACTAGGGTCTCAACGTTGGTCAACGTTCTTAGAGAAAAAGTTTTTTACCGAAGACATTTGCATGATTTGGTAACGTGTTTTCATGATAACACGAACTCTTTTAACTTTCAGAGAGAAAGGATCTTTTTGAAAAATACCTTTTTCATACATTCCACTTTACTTTCGGACTTCTTTTACTCAGTTTTAATGCGGAAACAGCGAGAAAGAGTGTGTGGTATTTATTGTAAAGGTAATACCTACCCTAGCTAATGAAAGAAGAAACAAGATATGCGCTTACTATCTTTTAAGACTAATATGGTGACTCCAACTTTTAACAAGATGGTTCAATTTCCTTTCTAAACAATACTCGACAAACAGTGTGGGCTTGAAACGTATCTAAACGACCGCGCCCATCCGAATGTATATCGATAGCGTAGCTGTTTACGCCTACGTTTGCTGGTATGACCAAATTGGGGTTCATGTTCAAAGATCGAGTAGGGACGTGCCAATTGAAAAAGTATCCGTTCGGAACTAAAACGGAATCGGAAGGATGGAGGATTATATCATGAATGTCGCGAGTCATGTGTGTGACTTTACGTATCCGGTTAAAAATACGCGTGACAATAATTTGAATATGATGTAGGAATATTAAAATAATTTTCAATTTAAAAAACTCACGTCTTGTAGTTTCTGCATGTGTTCTTTCCTTCGCTGCCTGCATTTAAAAGCCGCGACCTTGTTCCTTTCCCGTCTAATTCGCCTCCTCTCTTCTTCTTCACAAGAAAGCTACATGTAAAAATAAAAACAATGAAGATGAAATCATCCATACGTGACTTGAACAACATCTCAACACATTAGCATATCAATTGTTTCACAAACCGCAAAACATAACAACGTTAAATTTGAATCGAAATAAAAAATCTTGTAACTCTGCCAAAATACACACCGACTTACCGTCTCGATTTTCGGTCTTTTTTCTTCAATGACAGGCAGCCCTTCTAAGCCCTGTGCTACTCGCCGAGTCTTGATTGCTTTTCTGAGGCCCAATTTGACTTCTTCTTTTGCCCCACTGTTAGTCATTGGAACATTCATAAGCTCCGTGTAACTTGTCGCATCTTCGCTTGAAACCTGTTATTATACACGAAATTTTAAAAACATTCGGTGAATGTTTTACGTTTAACTAAAATTGTCGAATGGCAGCATTAAGGCAAAACAAAGCCACGTGATTATTTATATAGAGCGATTTTTGTCGAGTCAGTTGTCCTTCGAGTTCGTTGCAGCAGTACGAGCACTAACAATAGAAGGATGACTTAAATCGATCCACGATTGAGCGATGTTTTATGATTTTGAGTCATGCTACCTTAAATAAGGATTTTCCCCAAAAACTGGTTGAGCATTGCGAATACATAACTTGATCGGGGAAAAAATTAATACAGTCACGTCCATGAGAGCGTAATATTTTGAATATAAATTGATGAAAGTTTGCAAATGTCACTCAATACTGATCGAATGAAAAAAGCTCCAAAAAAATATAAAAGAAAAAATTGAGCTTACAATCGACTCGCTATCCGATTCATCCAAATGGTAGGGAACTGGCATTGTAGCTCCTCCAGACAAAATATTTCTTTCGTCGCTTGAGTTTGTGTCCATAGGCAATGGCAGAGGCAAGTGGCGCATCAACATGTTCGTGGCCGTAATTTTAATTCAGCTTGCACGTGGGCGAAATCAAGCACACGCGCCAAATAATCCTTTGTTAATAGTCAGGCGGTCCTTTCCCTTGTTTGGCCTCTGAGTCACCTCTATTTCTGGGAAAGCCCCATCGAACGCAGCTATATATCAGAGCGGCGAAATAATTTGAATATACAGCGATTACGTATTGTTCCTAGTTTAGCATAGACTCTATTGCGTCATAGGGATTAGAGCGAACCAATGATTGGCCGTTGTTAGGGCAACATATAATACAGTAAAATCCAGAATAAACAAGATCAGGTATCTGGGCATAAGGGTAACTCTTGTTTCTGTTCAGCAATTCATTTTATACACATTCAAAATCACTGTTTTTGAATTGGACAACCTAATTCCACCCGACTCTGAGGTTTTCTTTCAACTAAATTGGAAAATAAGTCACGATTTTAAATGCGGTAGGTAAGATTCTAGAAAAAAACAAGTCGTGCGTGACTATTTCTTAATTATGCACAGTCCAGACGGATTGCGAAACTTTTACCCTCCAACGCGCGCCGTCTGTGTTGCAAAACTGCTTCGATTGCTCTTCGATTGGGAAAGACGAGAACAAAAAACATGTTGGCAGACAAACAAAGGTGTAAAAATATCAAAAGCTGGTTAGAATTAAATCATTTTTTCTGTTCTCCTATGTCTCAGCTCTTTGCCCCAAGGCCCTAGACTTCCCACCTCTGTTGTTGTGCATCACATTCACATTTTTCTCGGCTTACGTAGCGGGACTTGAGGGCAAGTCTAAGTTGACCGTGGCGCAGGCCAAAGTGATCAAAATAGAATTTATCACAAACCCTAAATTCCCGGGGATTCCTAGGGAAAGGTACCATAGGCCCAGGACAAACCCGGAAACCGGAACCAAAAACAGAGGCCCAACCAGGTGCAAAAAATTAATAATAATAATAAGCGTCGTATATTAGCCATCAGCGATTCAGCGCTGTGTCAGTAAGAATCAGCTCTTGTACGTTAAAGAAAACACAAAATTACGTTCGTTTTTTTGTTTTGCAAGGTGTTCATTTCAAGTAAATGCGTCAATAAACGATGAATCTCGTGCATATCATTCAGTGTCACAGATGGATAAAGAAAGTTGGAGGTTTTCAGCTTTGAATTTCAGGCGATAGATGAACATAATTGCGTACATCTCTGTCTCAAACAACGAAAGCTACGCGTAATTGCTTTTCCATGCGTCACTCGGTAACAGGTGCCATTTCTGCATACTATCTCGTGACGTTCGGATACCGGGACTATAGCTTACGCAAAGAAGATTTCAGTTTCAGCAACAAAAAGATTAACATTTATCGTGATAAAGAATTTCTGCATAGTCATGCCACCATTAATATATAAGCATGAGTTAATTGTCACAATGGCTGACCCTATTGTGGCGTAACCTCATTAGATTAGGCTTTCATTGTTGTCACACCATCCTAGGTTATCAGCATTGTCTGTCTCGTGAAGACGTGAAAACCCCAATTTCCGCATATTGCAAGCTTGCCCTGGATGATATTTACTAAGTGCAATGAGATATTCGTGTAAGGCAAGATTTGTCGCCGTTTTTGGGTGCAGTGGAACTAAATTTGAACCGAAGTTCTTGTTGCAAAGATGAACTTTCAAACTGAACTTTCGAACTTTGAAAGTACGTTGTCATAGTATCGTTGTAATAGTTGCGTAAGCCGTAGATTTGATGTAAAATCACAGAATCAGCCGATTCACCTGAATGCAATGTAATTATACTGCACGATGTCAATGAGGTGCGATGTGCCACTTACAAATAAAACTGTTGTGTTGTTCTTTTTTTGTGGGGGTCGAGGACCAGGCTGCGGTTTCAAGCGTCGAAATCAATTCAGTCGAATAAAGTAGCCGTTGTCGAAAGCAAATCATAGAAACAAAAAACAAGTTTTAATCAGCTATTAAAATGCATTCTTATTTTCATACATTTAAAATAATAATGATAATAATAATATATGAATTGAGTGCAGTGGCGTATTACCATTCACTTACAACAAGCAGACTATTTAGTTTTGCTTAGCTAAGAATGACATTTCAGAAAACGTTATATCACATCCGCAAACTTGCTAATAATAACAGAAAAATGATAATTAATGTATAGCGTTGAATCGCATGATTTGCAATCAAGGGCGCGAAACGCTCTGACGTCACTAAAAAGTGAAAGCATTAGTGTGTGTTTACCAACAAGTGGGCTGAAAAATCTAAAACATCAAAAGAACTTTCTGATAACTCCACGAATGTACGTATTTATTATGCTATATCTGCAAAAGATTAGCTGTAAAAAATGTGACGGGTTTGTGAAGTTGGGCCGATCGATCTCAAAAAACGGCGAAGCCTATAAAAGTCATCACGCCTCAATACCTGTTGTTATCCTGTACTCAAAGATATTGGAATAAACATTATATTCCACTTGAGTTAAGCGTATTCCGATAGTGGACTTTCGTTCTACTTTCAAGATTTCTCAATCTTCTAATTCAACAATTTTCAGAGGAAAACGAAATATTTTCTTTCGCCCAGTTTCTACGACACAGACGCATTGACGTAACAGCAGGTGAAGGTATAGAGCCGCTTGAAAGTTAAAACCTTGAGCTGCCTTCACACTGTCGTAGTCGCTGAAACTTGCTTTAAGCAGCTCACGTAATATAGTGTCTATCTTCAACATCATTGTTAATCAACGCCAATGACCCATGGGATAAAAAGCTCTTTTATTGCGAGCATGTTGTGTTCCCAGACTTGATTTGAATCCAGCTTTAAAGTCAGGGTGGAACCTCGACTTAACGAACTCTTACTTAACGAATACTTAGGTATTAAAAAAATGTATATGCTCTACTCCTCTGGCACTTTTTATATGGGCCGGGCTTTTGCTGTTTAAGGTGGAGCAAGCACTTTCATTCGTCCTAAATTCATCGGGTGCAAATCTTTCGAGGTTTGCAAAATTAAAGCTAGATCTCTTGTTAACGTATCCATTTCCCTTGGCCAATATTAACCTCATTAGCGGTTTGGATGCCTTTCCAAAACACTGCTCTTTGGAAATGGGTGAGACCCCTTTCACGGTTGAAGTGGTCCGCGAAATAACTGCAGAGTAGCCAGTATGTAGATTACAGACACACACAGTTCACTGAACCTATCATGTTAATCCGTCACGCTCAGGACGAGGAAATCATTAGATTTGAGACATATTTTACAACCAAAGTACAATTTGAACGTTTTCGGGTACTCCTCAATAAAAATAAATGAAGAAAGAAGGAAAGAAAAAGAAATAATGTGTTTTAAACGTCCATTTCTAAAAAAGTTGTGATTTTCTGGGTTGGAGTATTATTTACGCTTCACTGTACCGTGGATGAAAATTAAAAAGCAGTCTGTAAGCTCCTAAGCAGCTAAATAAACGTCAAGAAATACGTTTTAATGAACATCGATTTTCGGATTAGGTTTCAGACGATAATACGACATTGTGGCACAATTTTCTGTTTTAACTGATATTGAAAGGGGAACTAATTTGCTTTTGTATGCGTCACCATCGACTCCTGATCAATCGAGATGACGAAATTACAGACTGGCTTGTGACGTCAGATTTACATGGACTTCAAATGTCACTAAACATGTACGGGAGAAAAAAATGTAAATTTTTAGAAGTCTTCACTGTTTTCAAGCGAGTCACCTACATTAGACAAGAGCACTAATTACGTAAATTTGGTTCTTTATTGCACTGTCTACGTTGTCAAATTTGGAACAAGTGAGAAAACAAAATTTTCGTCATGTCAGCTATTGTCTTTGGTTTGCAGAAGTCATAGATTTGGTGCAAAAATCGCAGGCGTGGCAGATTTAGTTGTACATAGCGAATCGAATCAAATCTATCAATAGAAATATGAATTAACATGTTGTTGTCGATATGGTTCAAAGAAAATTATCATATTCTCTTCCCACTATAGCGTGACTCAGTTTACTTAGACAGATACTCACGTGTTGTTTGAAGTCATGCGATATCAAGTCGTTTTAAGGCATTTTAATATTTTGATTAATATTTGTCAGATTTTATTGAGCTAAACGTCTCGCTTTAGTGAACAGCTTACTTTTTTTAAGACTTACTTTAACTTAGCTTAAGCTATATTTCAATTGTTTGGGTCGAAAGATGTTGCGTATTAAAATTCAGCAGTCTCGTGACTTCCCAAAATAGTAACAGTGTAATGGACAAGTTTGTTATTCGAAATTATCAATATTGGCATGACAGGGCAAAGAATTTTGTATCAAAAACAGTAATTTTAAACTTTCTCGTGGCTCCAAAAATGGAAAATCGCTAATCTCCGAACTTGGCTCGTGATCGGCCCTCTTTGCTGAGTCATAGGCAGTCTGATTATCACTTCACAAAACTAACACCGGCAAAAGAAAAACATTTAGGAGGCTTACACTGACAGAACACTATCACATATTCTCCAGAAGCATCCCAGTTTAAAGGATTGCTTGCCTCTAATGTGTTTGTACTGAATACAGAATTGCGAAAGGTTATCAGCGTAATGGGGATCGATGCTGATTTCACTGGATATCATCGATACTTAAGTTATTCTCATACAATTAACTAGAATGGTTTCGCTAAGAGACTGAGATTGTAAAACATTTTCTTTCACCTTTATCTCACTTCTTTTGCCACCTTAAACTTAGCTTAGAATAAAAGGGACGAAAACCCAAAATTTCCGGGGATTCCTTGGGATAAGTCGATTTAGGGACAAACCCCGAACTTGTCCCAGATCCATAAAAAAACACATGGTCACTTAAGAGCCATGAAGACACCTCACATGTAGTAACTTTGCAATTCTGCGCTTTTTTTTTAGAATGAAATAGCAACTGTCATTTTTTGTAATAAACAACAAGTTTTGTTCGGTTTTGTTGTCGCTGTTGATTTATAATCTTGTTTTGTTAGTGCAAGCTCCCATCTTAAGTAAACTGGATTCAGTTGTAAACTAACCACTGTGTACGTACAGGCTCCTGGTACGTAAAATTACTACAAAGAAATTACCGAGGATTTAATATACCGTGTTTGTTAAGCTAGACTTTAGGTCCTATCGGCTATTAGTAGCATATCTGTTTAGTTTTGTGGAGTCTACCGTGACCCTTCACATGATGTTTCTACAATCGCAGACTAATAAGGTAACTTTTCTCCAGACTTACTAATAATAGATTCGAAAATTCATGAGCTTTCAGGTCAGGCGGCTTCTCGCATGACTGGCGACCATAGGGCGAACAAGGGCACGAGGCGTTATGACATCACAAAGGGAAAGAAGGCTAAGAAAAACGGTGTTTACGGAAAGGTGGGCTGAAAAAATCTCAGAAATTAAAAGAACGCTATCTCTGTGAAAATGTATTGTAAAGGAAACGTGATACTGATGCATTTGTGAAAGAGAAAAGCCGAGAATATCAGCAATTGGGAGCGGATTTGACGAGACGGCAAAGCCTAAAAGTCCATACACGTATCACTGGCATCTTATACTTAGAAGACATTTTAATAAAAACTACACTTGAGTTAAAACTATTTTAATATTGGAGCTTTCAGACGTTTACCGGCGAGACGGGTAAATATTTCGTCGTGTCATGTGCCGTTATATCATAAAGGAGTTTTGATTGTCCACAACCTTTTTGGTGAATTTGTAATGATTAGAACTGGCATGACAGTGTGTTGCAGAGAATTTCATATCAGACATGCTAATTGCACCAAAAATAGAAAATCGCTAATCCCCGAACTTAGCTCTCGATGGGCCCTCGCCTGCGAGTCACACAAAGATGTTAGGACGTCACAAAGTTTAACACATGAATAAAGGTGGGAAGTAAACATCTTAGAAATCAAAAGAATGCCATTTTTATCCTCCCAAGTCTTCAGTACCCAATCCCTCTAAAAGAATTGCGTGCCTTGGGCAAGTTTGTAGTAAAGAAAGCCGAAGCTGGTGTTTCTCATCTTTACGCTCGCCATGCAGCCACCTCACAAGCAAGTACGGGGGCAACCACGCCGGTTTTTAAAACTTCGCGTCACCCATGAACACTCGACCTGAAGTGTGCACATTTTAGATACTAGGGGGGTTTCATTCTACTTTGATGGACTTAGCTATCTGTCTTCGACAAAGGAAAACGAAATTGCCTGTCTATCTCTTTGGCGTAGTCTTGTTGCAACAAAAAACAGCGTTATTTGAGAAAATGGTCTCAGTGCCATCAGTTCTACTTTAACTTTATAGTTAACGCTCCGATAAACTTGCAACAAATTATAATTTTCAAAGTCTTATAGGCGCTAGTTACTCAGAAACATGAACTATGTTAACTCATTTGAGCGGACGTGATTAAACTGTCCCTTTTACAACCCCTCTAGCCTATAACTAATCAGTTCCAAGACTAATGACTCCAAACATTTTCGAAACAAAATTTTCTTGTCATAATGTATCGAACACTTTGTTAAACTGTTACTTGCGAGTACTCAGGTTACGAATACGTCTTTTTTGTAGCAGTTCAGATATCACGCCAAATGATTTTTGTAATCTATTGCCCACAATTCCCTTAGAAATTCTCTGAGATAATTCCATTTTGAAAAGATCAACTGAAAAACGCCCAAAGCTATACATTTTATCACAAAATAAACCAGCAGTGCCTCAAAAAAGCGCTGTTCAGTCAATACATCTGCATGTCGACCTGCGAGACAAATGTTGCTCTCAGTTTCAAAAGTCAGAAGAGCAAAGTTACCGGTAAGTGAAGTTTTTATCCATGCGGGTTCAGAGGTCAAAGAGAGTTTTCTTTCTGACGGGATGGCAAAGAAAGGAAAAAGAAACCCTACCGACAAAAACAGCTGGAAAAAAAGCGCTCAAAGCGACTGATTAGAGTACAAGGTTAAGCGTCAAGCGACTGGAAAGTTCCGGTTAAAGTCAACCCAACTTGTGTGGGTTGCTCTTAATTTTCTGAAAGCTGGACTATGGACCGTGAAAAAGGCAATATCGGAAATTATTTATAGTGCTTGGCGAAAGGCATTTATAAATATCGACAAGATTTACTTATCCCGAAAACTAATTAATAGGCTCCTACAACCCTGAGTCATTTGTGAGAGAAGTAACATGTAAAATAGCAATATGGGCAACATATTTGGGTGGTGCATTGGTTAGGCATGGAAAGAACTTCAATATCCAGTTTGGACCGTCACCTTGAGTAACCTTTGCGGCCCGATCAGTTTAACATGCCCTAAACTGATAAGTGTTAGCGGAGGTGAAGTCTTAATATGACGTTCAATTTACTGAAGAGACTAGAGAGACAATTAGCTTTAATTATATCGCTCTACATAAATAAAATCATTTGACGCGATGAAGTCATTTGTCAGAGCGCGTGGCAGGCATTCGAAAAGTAGGGGAAAGAAAAGAGGTGAATATATCATTTTACTCCTCCGCACCCCTTCACTACCGCTCAACTACCCTTTATGCAGTTAAAATAACCCTCTTACAAGTTTTTTTTTTCCAATTCTGCGAGAACACGTTACTTTGCAACAGTTGCAGTGGAATGCTTTTGAATCAGCTGCAGAATCTTGAAAGATCATATGAAAAATAACTTCAACACGTGCTTTTCAGGCTCTGTTCCATTGTCTTTTAATTTGTCTTTGCATCTTCATTGGTTTTACGTAGAATTTGCGGTAAAATAATAAGGAGCTTATTTAAGACTGTATGTTAATATGATATACATCGCCATTTTAACTAAACATTTATTTGGAGATTTAATGCGTCCAATTTTTTATCAATTTTTTTCATTCGTTCAGTCAAAATTTTAAAATTTCAATTTAACTCGATGATCACTTCCTCAGCGGTCGTTTCATACACCGAAGCCTGACAGACTAAATCTTCATAGCTTATGATTGCGAAATCGTATTTAGATCACTATTCAGGGTAATATATCGCTATCTCAACAGACTTAAAGTTAGATCGTTTGTTCGTTTTCAGTTAGACAGTTACTACCAGTCCAGTTTGATTACCGAGATACTCTAGTTTGCACATGCGCATTATTCCTGGGGAACTAAATCTTTTTCACAAAAAAACGGAAAAGCTGAGCGTGTTGGTTTCGTTTAACGACCTTTGAGAGTTTTTAGACATCTCAGCATTATGCAGCCACTTTGACTTATGAGAAGTTGATTGGGTACGATGAACATACGTTTTGTCGTGAATAGAACTCAATGCTGCCCGATCTCCTTCGTCCATTTTTCTGTCTGTGTTTCCAGACCCAGCGACTCAAATTCCATCTTCCTAATGCAATACTAGACAAATCCCATTTCCCATTTCATACCCCTTCCGAGACTCTCTTAAATATGAAAGTTGCAAGAAATTCGTTGCAAGTACTTTCTTTTACTTTCCTACATACTCATTCGTACCTATTTATTTGCCTGTTTAACTCAGTTCACTTAAACCAATGCATCACTGTTCCCATCTTGTCTTTCGAACTATAACTGACTGAAAATCTCGCTAGCTAGGCTTATGTGGTAATGTCATAATCATACCCTATACAGCTGTTCCCAGTTATATGGCATCCTTGGCCTCCTATGCGCCATCATACGCGTTGTTCGTTGTTATAAGTTATTGTTGCTGTTGATGTCGTGTTTCCCGTTCTGTCTTAAAGGTGAGAAGCCTTATAAACAAACTATTATAGTGATACAAGGCATAGATTTTCCTGGAAAAGTGACCCGGCGATTCTTGGAAAACGCCTCAGGGATGCTTGTTTGATTGACAGTTCTTTGTCCTCGGAAGAGTGCCTATTTCTCAGAACCCACTTTTTTCTCGGAAATAGAGGAGCAGTTTTCATCAATATTGAGAAGTAAGCAAGTTTCACTTTAAGGCGTCGTATTTCGTAATCATAGGCTTATATCACGACATTCGATTTCAAGTCAGTCATTTTTTTTTTCACTATTTATATATTTTTTCTTCTTGTTGTTATTGTTCTGCTGCGTTTTCTTTTACATTAAATTGCTGGAAAAAAACCTAAACCCTAACAATTTCAGGAACATCAGTGACGTGCAAAGACAGACAATTTCAGTTAAGTGCTGACTAATTATTATATAGCAAATATTGAAGAAGTTGTAGGGGAACCTTACGGGGGATGACGTCATTAGTTAAAAAATGCCTCCTATCCCCCCCCCCCCCACCCCCCCACTCTGCCTCCTCATCCTCTTCGTATCTGCCAGAGTTATTAGAAAAAACAAAACCTAAAATTCAAAGTTCCATGCGGGAAAGAAAAAGATAATTTCCATGTCAGCGGGATTTTCCTTCCTCTGAAATCACTGCGAGGTAAGCGTCCGCTGTGACGATGAATTCTCTTCCAGCTTAGCCTGTGTACAGACGCCCCTCCCCTAAAAACAATCTTTCTGAGGGGAGGGGGGCGTCTGTACACAGGCTATTCCAATTTTCCCATGCATTGTTCGCATTTTCAAGCGAGAAGCGGGGAAAATGGAAATAGCCTAGTATCGTGACTTTACCGTGTGAGGATAAGAAAAACCTTGCTATACCCAGCAAATTATCATAAATACCATCACGAACTCATGAGCGCACATTTTTTATTTATGAGTCAGAGTTTGAGATGGAAACCTGCTTTGTAGTGATTGGCCAGTCGAGCTGCGCATCATTTTGGTCAAAATAATCCATAAACTTGTCAGGTAAAGAAAATCTTATTTGCCATGTAGGGCTGATTTTCATTGTCCTTTTTACATAGACTTAATCTTGGTAGGACTGATGCAAATTCTCCCTGATAAACCTGTTGTTCTGTTCTTTGTTCCTTTCTCCAAGATAGTGATGACAAAAGCTGTATGAAAATTGTAATGTTTTAACTCTATCCCTTACCGTTAACATAGAAAGGAGGGGGGCGGAGGGGTGATATTAAATTCGAAGTGAAGCAACAGACCGGCCGTCATAAATGAATTGTGAATTGCTGTGGCGAAACATCTCTTCAGTTCCTGTGACATATTTTAGCTAATAATAAAAAGTCGTTCCCTAGAAACCAACTTCTGATCACCTCCAGTGTCAAGTCTCGTAAGGAAGCAGACATATCGTTTACGAATTACTCTCTAACTATTCTCATTTTCTCCTGACTGAGTTAGTTTTGACGCTTCTCAGATACTACAACGGGCTGACTCTTCATGAAGCAAACTCAATCCAGCTTCTAACAGCCTCATAGAGACACATCCAATCATGAGAACTCGCGTGAACATAACGCATCAGAGTTGAGATAAGGTCTGGCCTTGTAGCCATCGTGTTGTCTCCCTAGACAAAAGAATAAGCTCCACACGGCGTTTGTAGCCTATCTAGGTGTATATATTAGGAGTGCAGAGGCGACGGTGGGTTGGGAGGTAACTCAGCAATATAAAACTAACATACTACCCTGGGGGAGTAGCAGTATTAGATACTTCACAGTCGTAAAGGCTGATGATTTTAGCTTCAGCCCGCCTATAATTTCCCTTCCTCACTTGAAGAAAGAGGTTAGTCATCGCTAATAAAAACGTAAGAATCATACAAGGAGCGCGACGGCAATGAATCTTCCATTCGATCTGTAATGCTTGGCAAAAGACCATAAATATTGGACGTAATTGAAAATATCAGGAATAAAACTCAAACCTGTTCCGTACACGATTTCGCAATTGACCCGTTCATCATGCATGCCAAATGCCAAGCTAAACTTTTCCTATGTTGTCGTTGTGATACCTTTTCATTTAATACTAAGGAGAAAATAGCACAGAGCACGAGATTCTCTTGGAGGAGGGATTTAACTAAACGCCAGAATACTGCATCATGCTAATTTCACATGATTACTTGTGGTCGTCGACTGACATTTTTTTGTCCTCGATAAATGTCTGTTTCTCTGAAGTTATCATTATTCATTTTTTCTCGGAAACAACAACCATTTTCTGTATAGTAATTACTGTAAAACAACGCATTTTTATTCACATTAACGACTTTTAGTTTATGCTCCTTGTGACGTCACATTTCGAAACCATGTTACGCACAAGTTACGCTCTGAACTTGTCAACATCAGATGTCTTTTGCAAACAGGCGAAATTTGATTTTCCTCATATGATTGCCTACAAAGAAGGCGTGAATCAGATTATTACTTTTATGCTGCAGACTTCATCGCAAAACTATTTTTTCTTTCGTTCACAAGGAGAACTTGAGTAGTTGATCAGTATAATAAACGTACCATCGACCATAACAAAATGAGGAGCAAGTCCAACGTCACAGTTTACGGAAAAGAAAAGCAAAGGCAAAGGATACAGCTGCACTGATCTTTTAATCACCGGCCGTTAATGATTAACACGCTCTCACTGCACACAGTCCAAACCCAAATTAAAGTTGTTTTGCCCGATTGACCTGGAGGTTGGGGTCACGAACGTCATGATACTTAGACGAATACGGACCTCACCGACCCCTGTCAGTTAACGAAGGGGCCAGAAGTACGCCCTGAATCCGTAAACCGAAGAAACGAAACAGTGTGTGAGTCATTGCGAACCAAGTGCTCGCCTGCTCTTACACTGGATGCAAATAAAGAAGAATACTTTATCACAAAGGAATCATTGGCTAACCGGAAAAAGAAATCTGCCACAGTGGCAAATCTTTTGACTCTCTTTCCTAATCCCAACCCCTCCCTCCTCCTCCATGAACTTTACTAGCAGGCTGCTGTTTACTCCGGGAAACTTCCTGACACGTAATGAACTTCTTCCCAGAAACTGCATTGTTGACACTTTCTTGATATCTCAGTTTGGTAAAGTACTTTCGCTCTTAACAAGGAAGTCACTTCTTTTTGTCCTTCCTTATTAAGTTCTTGATAGTCCCATGACTGTTATTTACCACAGGTTGCACACAATGTATTGACAATATAAGCTTGAATTATACAGCCTCTCAACGAAAGTTTTAAGCCCGCTGACCTTGTGAACCACTCATATGTTTATTTTGAGCAAGCTAAAAAGTGGCCATTGAAAGATAAATGGCCTACAGTCTAGTTAAGGTCACCGAAAGTAATATATAGAGGTGATTAGTTTTTAATACATTTGAAGATCGTACCTGCTGTTCCCTGTATGCCGAGTTTTTTGATACATCCATCATGCACTGCCGCTTCGCCGTCAGCAAATACTTGCTATTGTTATTGCTTCGTTTCCCTTCACAGACTGCAAAAAAAAAAGAGTTTTATGTAAAAAGGGGCTGGGATTCCGCGAAAACAGCATGACTGTTCATGTGATTGGTAGGTTTGCTTTTTCTAGCACGTTTCGTTATTTTTCTCGGAAATTAAGCCGAATCTATTTGAAGTCAAAAGCCATGCATTTTTTAAAAAATGGACTTAATTTACAATCATATATTCCGACGACGTCATTTTTCGTTACCATAGCTACCTATCGTAATTCACTTAAAATTCATTTTAGAGGGAATTAAAGGTATGACGTGAGTAAGTGTAGAAAATTAGTGTTTTTAAATTTGCTTATGCAGCAGAATTCTGACTACCTGATTCAGTGCACGCTTTCGAAGCCCTGACTTTTAATTTTTCTTACAAAGAAATTCTTATGAAAAAAAACTTCGTTGTCTGATTATTGATTTTTGACTCTGGAGTCATGATTACAAATATTGGATACAATGCAGGTTTTCTTTAGTTTCATCTCTATCTCGCAATGGTCTCTGAAAGGATTAGTTTCCATGTGGTGAGAACATTGCTCAGTCAGCGCAATCAAGCTCCAACAAACTATTTGACTAAAGTCTGTAGAAAAATTAAACGATTGGAGAAGTGAGTTAAAATGAGGAACAGTCTAACATCGTAAATTGCAGCTTATATGTGGAAAAGCAACTCGTAGTCATACCTGATACATTTTAAACTGTCAAAACAGTGTATCCTAAACTATGCTCAAAGAGTATCAAATATGCCGAGTATAACAAAAATCCAAAAAATGTTTCTTTTCCGTTTTTCGAGTTATAAATTCAAGAAGGAAGAAGAAAAAAATTACCTCACAAATGGTAAAATCCATGTCGTCATCCACGACAAAATAAAAGACGCTCACAACTGAAAGTAGAACTTCAGAATTTCCAAACATCAGAGACAAATTGCAAAATGTTACACTAGTCAAGAGATTATACTTGATTTTGGTAAGTTATTCATAATAAACCTTTTAATCTCTAGTGTTAAACGGAAGTCCATGTTTAAACAGGATATGGCGTAATACTAAAGGACTATCTATTCATTCTGATCCCATTATGTCATAAACACCCGTTTTAATGCCATTATTAGTAACATAACCTAAGTGTTTCAGCAAACACAGGCTTTCTCAGTTTAATCACGAGAGAGTTTTGCCGGCATGACAAGCAGACCGTTTAGAGGCTTTGACTTTAGATGGATTTAGAGTTGAACGTAACCTTTTGCGTGAGAATATGCAGCAAAGATTAGTAATTAAGCCTTCAACCTCAAAAATGTCGTCTTCGCCGCCTTTCGTTCAGTGCTAAATTATGTTTCGTTGGTTTGTTGACTTTTTTAGGACGGGTCGGTTCTCTCGGGTGGGACCTGAACAAAGACCGAAAAGACGGCCTGAACAGTCAACATTCCCATACAAGGTCCTTGGCTTCCAATTTCACGATTCTCGTCGCTACTTTAAAAACTCACGAAGTGTAACTTATCTCTCAGTTGTGTTTTGCAAAAGAACTTTTAAAAACTCGAGACTCAAGAAGTTAAAAAAGAAACCCCTTCTTACAGCTGTTCGTTTGTAGATTACAAAGAAGTTTAAAAACACTTGGCTTGAAAAGGTAACCCACCCTACTGTCGAGGTAAAAAGTAATGGAACTTGCAGGAATAACAGGAGGCGGGAATTTCCAATGTTCTAAAAAATTCCTAAGTGCTTATAGATTAACAATACACGAGGAAACAGTGTTACTTCCTGTATGAGGGTTGGTGACGTAACTCGTGCTTCTGACCAATCAGCGCAACAATTCCTTAAGCATGTTAGTGCTTTACATTAATCATGAGCTTCGTAGTTTTACAAGAGAGCTTCAGGTGATAATTTTGTATGTTAGGTTCTGTTGTTTAGGATTTTTAGGGAAGTTATCTACCGGCGGCTCACTTAATGACGTCAAAACCAGTCAGGACGCACTTGATTCCGAATACTGCCGTGACAATTTATGATCCACATGGATCAATTTACAATTATCATTATTTTTTAAATAATCATGTCGGATATTTGCTTTCTTCTGCTTTCTTGGCCTCAACTTATAAATGAAATGAAATGCAATGACATCCTCTTTGTTTGCCGACAACAGGACATGTTCATGGCGATAGCGACGACATTTGTTGCTGCACTAAATGGTAACTAAATGTCGCCTGTCTTTCGATTGTTCTTCATATCAGCTCTTCTAACTACAACTGGTTCATAATAGGGGTTTTATGGTTAAAGCATACCACAGCCAAGAGCCAGTTCGTTCAATTCACTATTGTAGAGCTGGTATGACGGAAATATTTTCTGCTCACACTTGTATTTCCCTTACTTACGTCGACACTAGGATCAACCTTCAGTTTTTCCAAGTGTAGTTGTAAATTTGACTCTTCAAGCTTCTTCATAATTCGGGGCTGGGAGTATATACTAGATAGAGCCAAGAAAAGAATATTGATAAAAAATAATAAATACGCATGAAAAGACAGATATGCCTTATCATGTGTTTAACTTGTTTAAGTTAAAAAATCTGCACGTGTTCACGGTCTAGATATTTCGGAAATCTCAACTTCAAAATATCTTCGAGTGCGCCGAGAACAGGCACGGTCAAGGTTACTAAATTTTATCCTAGACAATTGAACAATATTCACCTGCCGATATTCTGTAGATACTACCACATACAACGGACTGTCACGTGGGGTCTCCCTCAGTTACTAATAATGCCGTTGAACTGGTAATGGGTTTTCAGCCTGGCTTTTACCTTTCCTGTTTCCTGATTATCTCAGAATTTCATGAATAGAAGAATGACCACTGCCTTTTTTTAAAGATTATTCCCTGGAGACTATTCTTCTCTCCTGACTTTTCACTTGCATTTTCATATATACTTTGCTGACTCACGGTCAAGAAACCATTTAGTCGCCATGAAATTTGTCACCTGAACCGATTTAGCTAAGAGCGCAGAGGTTTCATTATAAGTATTTCTTTCGAATACCATTTTTTATCGTTTTTAGGCTTTATTTATAACCCCCTTGATATTACCACTGATAAAAATTACTTCTTTGTAAAGAAATTTTTTCCGCCCTTAGCAATAGATAACGCATGTCGTGAAAAAAAGAAAGAAGAAAGGAAGAAAAAGAAAAGAGAGAAAAAAATCTCTCAAATCTGGCAAGTTAACAATGGGGATCACTAAACAGTCCTGAATAGAAAATGTCTTCATTAATCTCGGAAGGTTCCATTGTTCTCGGTCCCACTGGGAGTTTGTTTACGAGTCGAGTTCTGAAGGGCTGAAAGGGTAACGACTAAACACTGATCTAATCAATCACTTTCGCGTTGATTGAAATTCAGAAAAAGGGTTTCGGCCGATTTGCACTTTAGAGGTGAATAACAACTTGAGGTGTAGTTACGAACCGAACACGTCGAATGTATGTTTGACGTCCCAAACAAATTTACGTCATCAAGTAAGGTATTGGTATCTAAAGTTCCGATTAGTAAAAATAAGAATACATTAAAGACTCTGTTTAAAAGGCACCAGCTTTTACTCATCCTATGTCATCTAATAATCATGTCATAATCAGGTCGTGAACCGTGGTGATAACCACAATTAATTATTTTTGCATAAACTATTCTTTTTATATGCGCCTGGGACTGCATGTTCCCAAGAGCATTTGAAATGTTTTTTTGTGTTGGTTGGGGGTGGGGGGGGGGGGGGGGAAGGCAGGGGGTAGACAGAGTGTACTTCGGGGATCGGTAAATACAGTTATTGCTTTTATGTCATATGAGACTCTAGGGAAGGAACTTCAACGCCTGCCACATCATAAGAGACCTTCAAAAAATTTACTCAAATAATTTGAAGTTCAAGCAGAACCGTTGACAAATAAACAAAGTAACAATCATTTACTTCAAAACATTTCATATCAAAATGTATACATACTCATAAGTACATAACAAGAACAAACAAACGTGGTTAAATATTTTTGCATACAGTGGAACCCCGCCTTACGACCACCCCGCTTATAAGACCACCTTGTTATTATGGCCAAAAGTAAAAAACATTCACTCATTTTATTATTTTGAAGACCCCGTTAATGCGACCACCTCGTTATTACGACCAGGATTTTATGGCCCAACGGTGGTCGTATTAACGGGGTTCCACTGTAGTCATAAGTCATGCTTAACAGGAAAAGAACAAGTCACTGATAGCACACCCATAAAGGGCATCACATAGGGAATTCACGCACTTATCTTTGCCCTCGGTTAGGAGAAGGGGGAAGGTCTCCTAATGGATTTTGATTTCTCTTCTAGCCATTCAATCTACCATCTTAAAAAATTTTGGAGAGCTGCACTGGGACCCACTTATGCAGAAGGTGACAAGTTAACAAAGGAGCTAGAGGCAAGCCATTTTGCACACCTCACTTATCCTTTCATCACTTATAATTAATGACTTAACAGGGAAAGGTGGACCTTGACGGCCATGAACAGTTCATCCAAATGTGTGATTGTTTTGATTGCCAGGGATTCTCCACAGGCTGAAGAGGTTTCCTTAGAGATGGGAATTTAATCAATTTTCACTTAAGATGTGAAAATCCCCTGGGAATGCCTATCCTCTCCTCCAGAGGAAAGACATTGACAAGTGCATTTTAAACAGTTGATGCAATCTAAGCAGTTCAACAGTGACTTCCTTACAAGGCCTTAAAAGTACTTCATGTAATGAACAGTCACTGTTAATGGAAGAAGACCATGACATAATTTTTATCAGGCTACATGTAGCTATGCAGTGAGTGGCCTAAAGCCAACAGTATGTCCTTGTTGCCAGGCTCCAGGCTGCTGCATTGCCCCTGCATTAGCGCCTCTGTTTTGTTGAAATCTCATGTCCTCACTGTGACATGTAAGGCATAATGGGCGGTCCTCGTGATTGTCATAGTTGATGGTTGAACAGAATGTACAAAACACTCCAAAACATCTGTCACACTGGCGCACACACATCTCACAGGCATTGTGTTCACAGAATGCACATGGCATTTCTTCACCTTGTTGATGGCAGACCCAACAGAGAGAAGATACTGTTGCTGGTTTTAAGGATGGCTGGCTGACATCATCACCCTGATTTCTTTGACTGTTCATTAACACTTCAAATGCGTTATCTATGCAGTGCAGAATGGAAAGAGACATTTATTTCGTAAGGTTTCCCGAAAACCAACTTGTTCCAAATGATGATTCATCATCAGAAGACCTCCCACTGCGTCTAGAGGGATTAACAGGCAGGGCCGTAGCTAGTTTTTTTGTTACGGGGGTGGGGGGTGAGGCATTATCGCAAGTGCCAAAGGCACTAGCTTTGTAGGGGGGTCTGTGGGTATCCTCCCCCGGAAGATTTTCAAATTTGGAGGCTCTGAAACACTATTTTCAGCACTTGTCATGAAATATGTCTCCGAAAAATTGACCTTGAATATGAAAATGGCAAACATATTGCAAGTCACTATAATCAAAATAACTGACTCTAAAGAAAACAAATCCATTCACAGACTTAATGTGTCTGGCTCAACAGGTCCAGTGGGGGGGGGGGGGGGGACAGCTGCCCCCCTTGCCCCCCTGCTAGCAACGGCTCAGACAGGCATGATTCTAGAAGGCCTAACAAAAACAGTGAATAGCGATTGGGAGAGTATGGAAACCTAAAATACTGTCTTAGATTGTCTTAAATAGGTTTGAGCCAAAGTAATACCCAAGCCTCAAGAAATGCTTCTCTACTTCCTGTTACATGTACATGAAGTGGCCTGCAAGCAAGCTTTCGGGGACGTAGGAAGAGGTCACCTCACCCATACCCCCAGAGTAAGCTAACAGACTAGTGATAGAGAGATATCGCCATGTTTTATCAATATCTTGATGAGAATGAGTCACATTTCCGCACTTGTCAGCTTAGACATGATGTAAGCTATACATGCCTGCATTCTGGAAAAAAATGGACTCAGTGTTCAGTGTTTGAGTTAAAAAAAACATACCACACTGCATGCAACTTTATGAAATGGAGTTGGGCGGAAATCTTACATTTTCAGTTGTTAAGAGGTATCAGCTGCGGGCACGACTTTATGATACCTACCGCTGTAACCAACATCCCCACCGTTGTCAGTGTGTGTATGTTCATTCACCGCCATCGTGGCTTCAGTGGCAGGCATTTTTGACTGATGAGGAGACTCTCCAAAGGGACATCGCCGCTTTGTTACAAGACGACTTAACTCTGGCGATGCTGGAGGTGTTCGACATTCCAGAATCGGATCCATTTTAGATCAGTTGTTAGTTTTCTAGCTTAAAACACATCTTCGACTCCTTGGAAAGAAGGACCAGCGCATGACCAGCGCGAAATTTTCATTTGAGTGAAGACTGGGGTGACTTTGTCCCAATCCTATCGCCGCTCTGACATCCAAGAGAGGCTTTGTTTTCGCGAAAAGTATCTGACAATATGACATGAAAGGAAAATGAAAAGTTAGTCAAGATATGTCGGCTATAAATCACCGTTTGCTTCATTTACAGGTCGTCTTAAAGCTGAAATGATCCCTATGTATTTGGTGGACAGTCCATTTGAAGGATTGGCAATTGTTGTGTGGGTTATTTGAAGCAAAATACCGGTGTGGCAGGAAACACGAGGCGATCCACATACTCACTGCGAAAAGACGTGTTTCCGTGACACGAAGTTCGGGGGAATTATCTCGGTTATTTTCATTTGTTAGTTGCGAAGACTACAACGCAATTTCAAGATCACGCAGGTCTTTTCACCGGTTAACAGTAATTGTTAAGCCAGGAAAGTACATTGTATATATTAGGCGAAGTGGACTTCGAACTACTTTAAGCAAAATTCTCTTCCAGCTCAATTCTGTTGCTTCCTTGGTTTTTACAATTGAAGGAGATTATATCGTGTGAAAATGGTGGATGTCGATCCCGATACACTCTTAGAATGGCTGAGTATGGGTCAAGGAGACGAAAGAGATATGCAACTTATCGCTTTGGAACAGTTATGTATGTTACTGCTTATGTCAGACAATATAGACCGGTGTTTTGAAAGGTAAGAAAAATTCGCTAATCTCTTTCTTCACTTTTCCACTCTATACAATGTTTCTATTTAGTTATTAGCTTATTCAATGTCAACATACCCTTAATTTGCTGGTAACGTGACTTTAAAATGGAGAAAATTATTGTGGTAAATTTAATGTTAAAATTCCTTGGACCAGTATACATGTAGGTGCAGTTATGCCTTCATCGATATCATCTTTGACATGTTTAATGCTCTGGTTCCTCGAAAAATTTTGAATGAATCAACTGCGTGTCAAGGCAATCTCTAACTGCAAATGGATAATACAAATTTTTTTCAAAAGGCGAGATTTCATTTAAAGCATGAGGCTTAAAATATTTCTTGGGAATTCATAAATAAATGCACAGTCTCAAGCTATATTTGGTCTCATTTTGATGATCTAAAGCCTCGACGTCTGACGTTATACTTTGCCTTAAATGGATATCTTCTCCTACCTTTATGCATTGTAATCAATAAAAGATTATTATTTCCCTTTTTGAAAATTTCTGTAGTTGTACTGCATGTAATTTTGAACCGAAGCTTACATGTTATGTTGACGTTTTTTAATATTAACCAAATAGGTGCATAATAACCCCACTTGATTTGTATATATTTATGAATTTAGGTTTGTGGTGTCAGTTCCCTGCCCACTAATTGCAACTACCCAGTAACGTGAAATCTAAGTGATAGCCCTGAAAGGGTAATATATGGAGCATTACCTTAGAACAAATGAACTGGATTGAAAACTCGTACTTGTACTCTCCCTAATTCCTAGAGTACCTCTACAGACTGTACAGGAGTCTATGGGTACAGTAAAAAAATATATTATTTTGTATGTACTGGTAAGGTGATGATTTTCACGTCTGTCGTTAAGTTCTTTGCTGGTCAGTAAGATTGTATTCTACCTGGGATCATTTTGAACATTCTAGAGCTATAATACAGTGTTTTTCCTCTTAAGTGTATCCTATATTGTGAGTATTCAAGTGATACCTTCTATTGTATTCAGCAGTTTATTAATATTTATTTTTGTAGCTTGTTGTAAATTAAAATTTGGGATATTTGTTCATTATACTGTAGTTGTCCACCTCGGACGTTCCTGCCAGCCTTATGCCGTATCTTCTTGGACGAGTGTGCTCCCGAAAATGTGCTTGAAGTAACAGCAAGGGCTATTACTTATTACCTTGATGTATCAGCAGAGTGTACGAGAAGGATTGTTGCTGTGGAAGGAGCTATCAAGGCCCTTTGTAATAGGCTAGTTGTTGTGGATTTATCATCAAGGACAAGTAAAGACTTAGGTGAACAGTGTGTTAAGGTTAGTGGGCAAAAATCTAGCTAGACACTTTGCTTCTTTCTTTTGCTGTTGACAGGTTGAATAGCTTTAGAGGACCTTCACATGTACTAGGTGGTTACAATATACTGTAGAACAATGTAAATCTTTACAAAATTTGTAATGTAGAACCACACCTAACACTTTGACTGGAACAAAACATTTTAGGTTCTAGAACTGATCTGTACTCGTGAGGCTGGGGCTGTGTTTGAAGCTGGTGGTCTGCAATGCTCATTAACCTTCATCCGTGAGTTTGGTAGTTCTGTACACAAGGATACCCTTCATTCGGCAATGAATGTTGTGTCAAGATTGTGTGGAAGAATGGAACCACAGGACACCAACTTGGAGACTTGTGTCAAATCACTTTCTACCTTACTAAAACATGAAGATCTGTATGTGAGTGTTTAGCTTTAACAATCATTACAGAGAAATTATCTCTTAGTATGAAAGTTTCAATTTTGTTATATTTTTTTCCATCTTTTTGTTAATTCTATTGAAACTATATAGTTTTTTGGGTAATGTATGTAGGCAAGGGTAGTGTTTAAGATTGACGTGTAAGGGGTAACATTAACACAAGAAGAACACCAATAAGAGCCAATACATGTAGGTAAAAGGCAAGTTTCTCATTTGAAGGCAAAATAAGTTCTCAGGTTAACCAAGTTCTTAACCTACATGTAGTTTGATTGTCGGAATGTCTTCTATTACCTAGCTGTAATTATCTATGGGGTACAAAGAAATTCCGGTTGAATCTGCGAACAGATTTCACCTGCAACATCTCATAAAAACAGTTGTAAAAGTCTTCCCTGAAGGCTAACAGTGTGCTGTATTATAATTCTGTTTCTTGCAGGTATCTGATGGTGCTCTACGGTGTTTTGCTTCTCTTGCTGATCGTTTTACTCGCCGTGGTGTTGATCCTGCTCCCTTAGCTGAACATGGGCTCAGTAGGGAGTTATTAGAGAGGTTAGCAAGTGCTGCAGCATCTGCCGGAGAGAAAACTGGTAGCAGTGGGGCAACACCTGACTCCAAAAGCAACAGTACATCAGTGTCTACTATTGTTAGTCTGTTGTCAACTCTATGCCGTGGATCACCAAGTGTTACCCACGTATGTTTTGTCCAGATGAATTGTTTTTATTTTTTGCCATATTTTTGGACATGGATTATTAAGTGGGAAACCATGGACGCTACTGGAAAAACTTGAACAACCATTAACTTAAAAAACTTTTGCTGTCCCAGTACAAGATTTGGTGGGGTTTAATTTAAAGAGACTTGTATATTTTTCTTAGGCATTCTACTGCTCAATGAATCAACCTTTTACTTACATGTACAGTGTTCATTTACATTTAAGTGGCACAGCAGACACAGCATGAATTTATTTAGAAAAACTGCAGGCTGTCAGGTTAATTATCACAGGAAAGTACCACTCACTACTCATACTTTATTGTATAACCCACAGAGACTAACATTACTCTACACAGAAACACATTTATCAGTAGTACTCAGTCCTCCACCAACACATCTTATATTAATAGTAATAGCAAATAAGTAAGACCTCACTGAACCCTAACCTATATTGTAAGGTATATTAAAAGTTTCAAAATAGTTTATCGTGTAAATCTGTGCTATTCTGTTACAGGACTTGTTAAGAGCCGGATTACCTGAGGCAATTGAAAAAGCTCTTCAAGGAGATGAGAGATGTGTTTTAGATACCATGAGACTAGTTGATTTACTCCTGGTGCTTCTGTTTGAGGGACGACAAGCTTTGCCAAAGTCATGTGTCAGCATTTGTAAGGGAGGAATTGCTGGTCTTCGGAGATTTGACAGTTCAAATGAGAGATCCCACAGACAGCTTATTGACTGTATTAGAAGCAAGGATACTGATGCTGTTATAGATGCAATTGAAAATGGTGAGATGCACTTTTCATTACATACTCAGTAGAGTACAGGGTACAGTACTGCTAAATAACTGTGGTAGTTTCTTGGTGTTGTGGAAAATTTGCAATAACCAATAATATTGATGTAATACAAGAAATTTAAAGGGCACTGAATGATACCCAGACCACAGCACAAAAGGTGACCAACAATGGTTTCAGCAATACTAAGAAACATCCAAAATTCTTATTGACCACCTCTCATAAGACACATTTCTTATTTCACACTGCACTTGCTTTAATCCCTGCTTCATATGAATTTCATTGTAAACTACTATTTTAACGTGCTTGAAATTTCAGATTTTGTTATGAACACTTTAGTGTAATTCCCTTTGTGCCCAATTTTTTTTCCGAAGACTTAAAGATTTACTGTACACTCTTCAGTCAAGTTAAAGATTCATTTATGTCAAAATTCCTAGAAGTGTATTTCTTTAAATGCTATAAATATTTTAGGTGGATTTGAGGTAAACTTTATGGATGATGTTGGGCAGACATTACTCAATTGGGCATCAGCATTTGGAACCTTAGAAATGGTAAGTTATTTTTCAAGGAAAAAAGACTGAATTGGGTTAAAATAAATTAATAAAGCCACATTGTGATTGACAGGACAAGCCCATTGGAGTGGCTTTAATAATTATTAGACTATTAATGATGATTACAGTGTTTCTCACTGTTTTGTTTGGCCATTACTGAGATTGTTTTGTGAAATATCATCAGGTGGAATACCTTTGTGAAAGGGGAGCAGATGTTAATAGAGGGCAAAGGTCATCATCTCTTCACTATGCTGCTTGCTTTGGTAGACCAGCTGTTGCTAAAGTGAGTGGAATTGTGTATCTGTGCACAATGTGCCATACGTGTGCTGGCAATGTTAACTCTTTAATCCCCAATATCCACGCACAAATTCTCCAAACTGATCTCCATACATTTCCTTTAAGAATTGGTTAAGAGAATTTGATAAAAGATCGAAGTATTTTCTCTTAGGTGATCATTTTATTAATTCTCATAACCTCACCTCATGACAATGTGTGAATATCGTTAGGAGAAAATTGCTGTTGGTCATTATTGGGACTTAAAGAGTTAAGAGATAGCACAGTTGTGTTTATGTAATACATGTATTTATTGTACTGGATTTGTTTAAGGCAACACAGCAAAATAATCCTGGCTAATTGTAGCACATTTCTTGGAACTTTCATTGAAATATGGGTTAATGAAATGTTTTTGTGTTCTTCATTTAGTAACAGTGAGGGCAAAAGGCAGTATATACCTAGCTAAAACATACTTTTTATTGGCATTTTTCAGACTTTACTTCGCCATGGTGCTAATCCAGATTTAAGGGATGAGGATGGTAAAACTCCAATGGATAAAGCTAGAGAACGTAATGATGAAGGTCATAGAGAAGTAGTGCATATTCTTCAATCACCAGGTATAAAGTACTGCCTGCTTCTCAAGCTATTTACCTAAAAAACAATACAGGAACCCTATGTGAACAACATGCTAACATATCTGCTGTCTGACCATTCAGTGTCTATATACAATCTGTATGTGTAAGTTGGCATTTCTGTATAATGTACAGTAAGTATTCAAGTCTCCCTGTGTAATGTAATAATGTTGCCAATGTTGTATAATGAAATTACATGCAAATGAACTGTGAAGTTAATCAGGGTTGATTTTTGTTTTCACTGAAGGTGAATGGATGGTTCCTGTTGGAAATAGCTCTGCCTCATCCTCAACACCAGCACAACCAACCACTGCCCAAGATAACGCCAACACTGACGAGAAAACAGAAGAGCCGGAGGATGTGAAGGGAGACCCTGAAATGGCTCCTGTTTATCTTAAAAGTCTCCTGCCACTGTTTGCGAAGAACTACAAAGACACAATGATGCCAAGCATCAGAAAGGCAACTTTAGCACTGATGCGCAAGATGATTCATTACGCATCTCAAGCACAGTTGGAGGAGCTGTCGCAGAATTTAAATTTTGCATCAGTTATTATCGAAGTTTTATCGGTTGTCCTGGATCATGAGGTGGGCATTAGTACAGTAGCTCATTTGTAGCTCTCATTACCAGAAGTATCGATAATGATAATAACAAAGGAATGTAAAGGGCTGCAAACAAATACAGTTATATTAGAATTCAGTTGTACTTTAGGAGGGTTTTGCAGGGATAAACATAACATAGGGTTAGGGTTAGGGTTAACCATTGAGAGATTTGGAATTGCGCTTACGGCAAACAGCAATTTGTACCACTTGACTACGTTTTTTTCTTTACTTGTCCTTTACTGTTAATTACTTCTACACAAATACTTGTAGTTTCATGCCAGTTTTATCAATAAGAATTGCTTTAAAAGACTGTTTTAATCTGCTCATTTTCTATTAATTTTTGATAAGTTCTAAACTTGAATCTGCAGATTTCCGTTTGCTGTAAATGTGAGTGGTAATCTCTATAATGTTTAGTGTAAAAACTGATCTCAGACATGAAACCCTCTATGGCCTGACACCTGGTGATATTACAGCTATTTGAGCCAAAAACAACACGAGTGTTTTTATCACATTGCAATAATTAGTAATTAATTATTTTGTTTTATGTCTAGGATGATGATGATGGTCATTTAACTAGTCTTCAGATTATAGAGGATTTGTTGGAGAAATGTCAAGAGACATACATTGGGCACTTGGCTCGTTTAGGTGTCATTAGCCACATTGCAGAGCTTGCTGGGCCACTCCAGGAAGTTGAAACAGTACCAGAAGAACCTGAAGTGAAGACTAAGGAGGAGGAAACAGAGAAAAAGGTATAGATGCAAGAGGCATTACATTGCATACAGGCAGTGTACAGTACATCTGTGTTAAGAGTTATGGCAGAGCACCAACCCAAGAATGAAACAATCTTTCAAGCAGTACATTACGTTATTTTGTTCTGAAGCATGTATCCTGTATAAGTACGTGATACAATGAGGAATGAGCACATGTACAGTATTAAATGGCGCAAGTTATTTGTGTGCATGTTGAGGTGCTAGAAATCAAACAAATGAACACAGTGAATAAGTGAGATTTCTTATACAAAACATGTTCAACTGTCTTACGATTGCACAAAGCACTTTTCTTGTAGTGTAGTGACATTCAAAGCAACCTTTTGCCTTATTTTTTAACTTTTTCTTCCCAAAATACTTGGATTAACCTGGAATGCTTCAATTTGCAGCTATTTGTTATGAAATGATGAGAGGAATAGCATGATATACTTCTTTATTCAATATGGCATAGAAGTTATTAAAAAAAGAAAAGAAAAAAATGTCATTGGTAGTAAAATCTTGTAGTGTATCCATTCAAATAAAAGATGTGGAGTAGTATTTTTTTGTTCTGCTATTTTTGTGTTAATTTTTTACTTTTTCTTACAGTTATAGTTTCTTTGTAACTTTGAATATTTAACCTACATGTAGGATGAAGATACAGTTCAAGAGGACGCATCTGATGTAGAACAAGGCAAACCCTACCACTGGCATGACTGGTGCATTGTGCGTAGCCGTGACTGTCTTTATTTGTGGAATGAGTCCTGTGCTTTGGAGCTTTCTAATGGCAGTAATGGCTGGTTTAGGTTTATTCTGGACGGCAAGCTGGCCACCATGTACTCCAGCGGCAGTCCTGAAGGTGGATCAGACTCTTCAGGTAGGTATTCCATATTTTTTCATCTTAGGGAAACAAAAAATATTGATCACACAATGTTTTTTGTTTTCATGTCGAACTTAACTTTGTTGATACTGTACTTTGTTTTACAGATGTTAACAAGTTGAAACTCTTCTTTACAAACGCCTCCATGATACTAACTCTTGCAGTCGACACTTGCAGTTTCTTTGGTCCAAAGAAATTATACCTGGCAACCTTACTCACAAACACCTACACCTGCATGAGGCAGATGCTTAACTCTGTCCATCTGGTGTCTTTTACGTATAGAGCCTGCATTACAGTTTACTGTCCTAAGGGCTAGGGACTAGGGATTACTACTGATTATACAAAAATAAATGGCAGAAAAAAAATGAAAAAGTTGATGTGTATGACTTTCCTGTGCATGGTTGCCCTCAGGAACAAAATGGTAGCCCCTGCTTACCTTCCATCATTCATTAATGCAAACAGTGCTTGTACAGAGTCTTGAATTCTTGAAAAAGTCTCGAAATTTACCCAGCAATTTTCCAAACCTGGAGTTGAGGTGAAGACTTGAAAAAATGGTAAAAGTCTTAAGTTATTTTGAAAGCTACAACAAGTGCTTCACAAGTGAAATTTTTTTCGTTTTGGTCAAATCTTATTCAATCTTGCATTGATGTCAGGGAAAAAGCTTTATTCCTGTGTTTTTTAAGGTGTCTATAGATCACCTGTTTGATAACTTTGAGTCTGAAAAAGTAAATTATTGCTTTGGAAAAGGTCTGGAAAAAGTCTTGAATTTTGGATAAAAAATCTGTACGAACCCGGTGCAAATGGCCATCTCTGTCAAGAAAGATTGTTAAGATCCAGAAATCCTGCTACCATGAAAACCTGACGTCACACTTGTCCTCTCTGTCACTTCTTTTCTGTGTGACTGAATACTAACTTTGGTTTCTTTCTAATTCCAGAGAGCAGAGGAGAATTTCTTGAAAAACTCCAGCGTGCACGAGGACAGGTGAAACTTGGAACCCCAAGCCAACCATTTTTGTCATCACCTGGCTCCACTCGACTCTCTGTCGGCAACTGGTCTCTCACATGTACCAAAGATAAAGAAGTATCCATTCATAATGCTGATGGACAGCAAGCTACAATACTCCGTGAAGACTTAGCTGGGTTTGTTTTTGAATCCAACAGAGGAACAAAGCACACATTCAATGCTGAGACCTCACTGGGGCCTGAGTTTGCTGCTGGTTGGATGGGAAAGAGAGGAAAAAGATTTGTGTCAAAAGTGGAAGCTCAGAAGTTGAAGATTAGAAACTTGGCTGCTGAGATTCAGGAGAAGTATCTTCTGACTGCCCAAGCAACACCTCGTAAAGTTGTTGCAACATTACAGGAGATAGTCACTCAACTCCATTCTGCTTGTTTATCCCAAGAAAACCTTACTAAGGTAGGAACTCTACCAACAGGGAATCACAACAGAATTAACGTACAGCTAGAGTGGCTACATGCTCCAGAAAAATGTATCATGGTGGGGTTTGTTACTTTTCCATTTGAATACTAGGGAAAAGTTAGTTACTTGTAGTTTTTGTAGCTAAGTGAGTTCACGTAACAAAAATTTTCTTTTTTTTCAAAGTTACTGGGAAATTGTGAGAAGTACAAGAGCCATTTGTCAATTAAATACTCCTTAAACCATACTAAACACAAGGTTCTTTTGCAGGGAGCAGACAGTAAAGAATCATGGAGGGAAGAAATGCTTAGTGCTTTGAAAGGTTTACTTCAAGTGCTACAAGATGATGCCACAGTCTCTTCTTATGAGCTGCAGTCTACTGGTCTTGTCACAGCCCTTTTGCGATGTCTATATCAGGTAACACTGATGCAGAGAACTCTTTCTTATTTCGTTGGACATCTCTGGAGTAAATGTAGCACCTTGCCTCTGAAAGGTGTCTCACAACAAGTCAAATAAGGGACAAGATTAACGAAATTTTGCTACTAATAACCTACCAATTATATTAATTTTTCTGTTACGATTGAGAAAATTGTCTGGAACCTTAATGCCAATTGAAATAACAGAAGTTAAACTCCTTTACCTTTCCAAAGTGCGTGAGTATGCACTGCTTTCACATAGGTGTACATAGAGTGGCTGGGTACTGTAGGAAATTAATATAAAATTCATTGTGTTATTTACAGAAATTTATTTATTACCTTTTTCAGACTGGTAAAGTAGTATCTTCTGAGAATGACAATGCCAGCAATCGCGCTGCAGAATGCATCGCTGAACGAATTGAGGTGTTCAAGTCAGCTTTTGGGGAAACAGAGGAGCAACTAAACCAGGAAAAGTATGTATTCACCAAGATTGACAATAGTTACTACTAGCAATGCGTTAGGATTTAAACTTTGAAGTGTCCAAATCTCTAACAGGGCTGTCATTAAGAGGCGGGGTCTGGGGATTTCTCCCTGCTTCTATGAATGTGGCCCCCAACTACTTTCATAGGAAAATAGAAGTAAATAGAACCAAAAGAAATCCATTGCTGTTTTTTCCCCACCTACTTGTTGTATTTACCTTAGTGACATCCCTGCTCTAACCAGTTTTCTATCTTTTCTTTTTTCTGTCTTTTCCTTGTCAAAGGAGGCGATGTAAGTTTGACTGTTTATAATGACACTGCCATGAAGGATGTATAACATGGGACATCTAGCTTACAAGATTCACTCCTCAGGATATTCTCAAGATCTGATTGTAGTTCTTTCTTTCTTTCTCTTCTTTCAGAAGTGGGGAAGTCACACCAGCCACAATCCTTGTGAAGAAGCTTGTAGCTGTTTTAGAATCGACAGAAAAATTACATCTCCTGACTTATGAGTGCCCTGGTTCTGGCCTGCAGGTTTGTTTGCACTTACATGTATTCAGAGGTCCTCAAATAATCCTCAAGTATTGCTATTTGGCTTATATTGTATTCAGCTATTGTTTCGGCTTACTTTGGCTCCAAATGTAATATTTATTGTTACACCACTTCTTTAAGCTGGCAAGTTCTCAATCAATCGTTACTGATTTGCTTTCTTATGGTTTCTTAGGTGCTGGCCAGGCGACTGAGATTCCAGTTGGAGCGAGCTTCAGGCGAGAGTTCATTAATTGACAGAACTGGAAGAACATTGAAAATGGAGCCCCTGACCACTGTGGGGGACCTAGAAAGATATCTTCTGAAAATGGTTGGTTTGATATTATTTAAAAATTTTGCACGTTGCCCAATGAAAAAGGATTATTGGTTAATTTTTCATGGGTAACTGATAACTGAGTAGCTTCCTGCCAGTAAAATGATCCAAAATCTTACCCTTTAGCCAGCTGACATGTCCGTTTTCTGGTTATAATCAAGAAGCTCAAAAGCGTCCAACCCACGAAATTCAAGATGGCTAGCAGTCAAATATTTTGCACATGGGATGCTAGAGTACAGCTCTAGGTCTTCCTATTAATTTTCATTGTAACATTAGCATCTCAAACACAAAACTGTTTTTCCTCAGGTGGCTAAGCAATGGTATGACTTCGAGAGAAGTAGCTACAACTTTGTGCGTCTCCTCCGAGGTAACAACAAGATCACCTTCACCCACATGCATGACTTTGATGAGAATGGGATTATTTACTGGCTTGGTACAAATGGCAAGTCCATTGCAGACTGGATCAACCCAGGTTCTGTTGGAATTGTGTCTGTAAGCACTTCAGAGGGTCGCGGTTTACCATACGGAAAAGTAGAAGATATTCTGAGTAGAGACACTGCTGCACTCAACTGCCATACTAATGATGACAAGTAGGTGTATACTACATTTTCGTTTCATTTTCATTTTATTGGTAAATTGAGATTTACAATTTTATATTCTCAATGCCCACAAAGGCTAGTCATTGGAGGTGGGCAGTGTCTATACAAAACAAAATACGCACTCCAAATTGTATTCAATTGACAAGTCAATAAAAGTAAATTGTACAAATGGTAAAGAGCAGAAGAAAAGTTACGTTAAAAACAATGCTGAGGTTACATGTAACTGGAGTACAGAATATAAATCAGAAACTTACAAGTACACTACATTCTACATGTACATAAAACAAGAAAAATCACAAATTTTGATTTTGGGAATACTGTAAGACTAAAAGCATTATGTGAAAGCACAGCTAAAGATCACACCAATAATTATGTCGTCCAGAGACTCAAAAGTTAAAACTAAAAGTACATTCTTTGTCTGTATACAGCTGTTATTGTCTCTGAAACTGTGTGCCTTTTTTGTCAAAGACTAAAATGGCCAAAATCAAAACTGAAGAAAATTCTCAATTTTTTTTTTACTTAAAACATTCTAAAACGAAGTGAGAAAATGATGCCAAAAAGATCCATCAGTACACACATGATGTACTGACCAGTACTGTTTTTTTTTTTTCAGAAATGCTTGGTTTGCCATTGATCTTGGCGTGTGGTTCATTCCTAGTTGTTACACCCTGAGACATGCTCGTGGATATGGAAGGTGGGTTGTTAATCTCCAGGCTTTCACCTCTAAACTTGAACAAATTCTAATTAAAAATTCCCCAAGTTACATTCTCAACAGGAGTGGAACCACTGATCTTTTAGTTGCTAGCCCAGATGCTCTACCACTGAACTACAGGAGACTGACTGGTCGGAGTAGAGGTCATTTAACTAAGTTCGTTTGACCAAAAGTCATTCTGCTTTCTCTTAAGACTGGAGTGTCCATAGGTGGCGTATTTTCCGGCAATGACGAATTTCAATCTTAGTGAATATATAAGAAATAATGTTTTATTTCAGTCAAGTTTCTCACACTGTACTGTGAGACTTTAACTAGGGACTCTGAGACACTGATCCATCTGCACTGCGCAGTTTGAAGTCTACTTTTCGCTCTAGTGTCAACTTCTTTATGTATTCTTAGGTCTGCTCTTCGTAACTGGCTTTTCCAAGTTAGTAAAGATGGTAAGAACTGGACAACACTGTATACCCACACGGATGACAACTCTCTCAATGAACCTGGGTATGTATATGAAAATCTCTGTCCCTTATTTTCCACAAAGTTAAAAAAGTGCGAAGGAAACACGCTTATGCGCTGAAAATTTTCCTCTCATGTGACGGTGCGACATGTGGGGAAAGATAATTTGATTTTTACTCTTCTTCCTCCCACGCGTCGCGTCATCCCACGTCTTATTGGGAAACTCTATTGATTACTGCTGTAGTAAAGAGACAGAAGAATGAATGCTTTCTTTATGGGGTATATAGATATGTGTATGTTTTTAACCGTAGCAGGATTAGCTCCGTTGGTAGAGCGCTTGACTGCAGAGCCGCATGTCACGAGTTCAATTCCCGGGACCGGACCAACACTCAGGGTCTTAAAATGACTGAGAAATGAAGGTACTGCCTTTGCCCTGCAAATGGTTAGACCTTCGCGTGGCTCGGTCCCGCCTCCAGGAAGAGACGTAGAAAAAAGCGTCCCCAATTTGTTCTTTCGTGCTAAGTACATTGATACTGAAATAAAGTTTTTTTTTTTTATTATCAATAGGTCAACAGCATCGTGGCCGTTAGAGCCCCCATCAGATCCAGAAGGCTGGCGGTACGTGCGCCTTCAGCAAGCAGGCAAGAATGCCAGTGGACAGACTCATTACCTGTCTCTATCAGGATTTGAACTTTATGGAACAGTTCTAGCAGCTGTGGAAGAACCTTTAGGTCAGTTTTCTTTACTACGTATAACTTTATATCAACTCGCAAAGACCTAGTACAGTGTATCTTTAACAGTTTAAGTGATTATCTTCCTTGAGGACAAGCTGAACGACTACTACAGTTTTGAAAGAGATGTGGTTTTACTGTTACTCAAATCAAGTGAACCTATCGCAGAAGGAGCTTGCTTTCAAGTCATCCAATCAGTCTCAAGTAAATAACGGCGGGAAAATACGTATGAGCATGTCAGGATTGGTTTTACGTGTGGTGTAGCTTTGCTCCAGATTGGTTGAGAAATTAGCACGGGATTTTCATCGAGTCACTATACGTTGTGATACAAAACCAAAGAAATTTTAATTGTTTTTAACGCACAATTGATAACTTCTTTAACCGTATCATTTCAACTGCAAATTACTACATAGGCCCAGAACAGCAGCCACCCTTCAAGGTTATGACAGCAGCTGACAGACTGGCCAAGTCGCTTAAGCCCTGCTGGTCTTTGTGTCCAGGGAAAGCTGCCAGGGAGGTGGAAGCTGCTTTACGTCGCCAGCGCCGTCTAATCCGCTCACAGATGTTGAAACACCTGAGCGTTGGCAGTAAGGTGGTGCGTGGAATGGACTGGAAGTGGAAAGACCAGGACGGGAACCCCCCTGGTGAAGGACTGGTCACTGGGGAATTGCAGAATGGTAACGGTGATGACAAGCTTGATTACTTTTAGAAAGAACTGAGTAGTTTGTCCTTAAGGGAAGACTGGGTGAACTGAAAGTTAGTCTTTCTTACTTGATGAAAACCTTATAATAAAGATGAGGTGACAATGGCAAAAAACATGGACACTTCCATGAAGGAGAGAATTTTCCGAGGTACCGGCTGGGCATGGGGATATGGGATGGACTTCAAAATGGGAAGCTCATGATGGAAAATCATTCAGTTAACTTAAAAAGTGCAGAATGGTAATTGGGAAACATTTTACCAGTTCTATAGAAAGAGGATAATTGAAGGTTATTTCTTTAAATCTCAATGGTATACATGGAACGGTAAGTGAGATGATCACCACAGATACCCTTGTGTGTTATTTTTTATTTCTGGACAGGATGTGATCCGTGGCATCCTTTAGAATATGTTTATAAGTTGTGGTTGCGATTGAACACCTTATTTGACTTCATGTTTGACGTGTAATTTCTCACTGATTGGCCTAGGTTGGGTAGAAGTGGCGTGGGATAATGGAACCTCTAACTCGTATCGCATGGGAGCGGACGGCAAGTTTGACCTGAGAGTCGTGGAGAGTCGTCCTACGTCAGAAACATCAAGAGAACCTTTATCTTCTGTCCCTAGCGAAGAGGGACATTCTGACGAGGGGCCCTCAACTGAGGAGGCTAAATCGCCACCACCTGTAGCACCTCAACTCGACAGTTCCTCAACATCAAAAGATACAGAAGTTTCAAGCCAGGTTTTAGTAGAGCCGGTCAGCGTTGAGGATATACCAGACGAAGGAATATTTACTTCAGATGATATTTTTGACTCGCCTGGAATGGAAACGTCAGTGATAGTGTTAGAGGCATCAGGAGACGGTTCGGCGGCAGCGACAGCTATTGATGATATAAAAGAGACTGTTGGTGAAATTACTGAGGTTACGGATGAGGAGTGCATCACCAGTGAAACTGTGGACTCTACGACAACAGAAACCTCTAGCACCAACGATACTTCAGTTAATATTGCTTCGGAGGAATCCGCTGAGCGAAGGTAAGCTTTACTGAAGGCCCAGGGACGTAGTGCAGCATCGTGTGATTATTCAAACTGAAGTGAAAGTGACTGAGCTCAACTCTTTCAATACGTTTTAGTTGTTTTGTATTCATTAGTATTTATGTGGTAAATATTGACAGTTATCTTCATGTAAGTGTACCGAAGTTTTGTTTAATAGCAAACTTTCCTTGGGCTGGTCATATCAGCTTTTTTTTTCTTTCTTTCTCGTAAAGATTGATACAAGTGGATGAAATAAAAAAACTTGCTAGTTCCCTAAATAGCCAGTGGTCTCCTTTAGGCTCAGCTGGAACAAATTTGTTTACCAATGGCAATCTTTTTTGAATTCCACAGATCAGCCGCCAATGCAGCTAACAGTCCAACAAGCAGCCTTTGTCGAGCGTCTGACCTGGATATGTATGTGGCCATGAGAGGCTCTGGTCTTTTAACAGGACTGGAGGATGATTATGATCTGCCAGAACCTGACGATGATGACGATGACGACGATGATGATGATGACGATGACGATGAAAACGATGAAGACAATGAGGATGATTATGAGGTAAAAACAATGCGTGATCCTGGCGGTTTAACACGTGAAAAGGACGTAAATGCTGTAGGTTGTCAAGTGTGTATTGAGCATCCTCAGTGAAAGAATTAAAGGGCGTACCAACGTCGAGAGCCGAAAAGTTAATTCAGTAAGATTAAAGTTTATTATTACTCATTTCTCATTTCTGATTTCCGTTTCTGATTGGCTAAAAGCACACCCATAATTCACCATAACCAGTTACTGTTGACCAAATTTGGAAGAATTTTGCGATTAATCAACCGATGACGTCAAAAGTGCAGCATAGTTGCAGGTTAATTAATGCCCCGTTAAACGCGAAGACCTGGTTGTCAGTTGTTTTATTGTCATTGGAAACAATATCCACAGGCTAAGAATGACAAGAGCTAGTACTACCGTGCAAAGGTAAAACCTCACTCGTTTTGAGCGAAGAAAGGTGGCAGTTATTTTTACTCTTTACCAAACATCGCTCTGTTATTGCTTGTCTCATTTATTGATGCCTTCATACTCAGGTTGAAGAGGAGCATGAGTCACGTGGAGGTCGTCGCCGCACGTGGGATGATGAGCACGTGCTCAAAAGGCAGTTTTCAGCGCTGGTTCCTGCCTTTGATCCCAGACCAGGGAGAACCAACATCGCACAAACACAAGATATTGTGATCCCTGCTCCTGGTGAGGGTTTACTGTTAACAATCTCCTCTCTCATCTTAACGTATACGTGGCTGTTTTGGTATTTGATATTGCGTTAATGTTTTAACCTTCTTCGTTTTTAATCGGTCATTTTGAGTCATCTATAATTGCCTAAAATTCAGTGTGCTAGCCTCCTTGCACTAAACCTCAGCTTTCAAGTCTTGAAAACTGTATACCCAGCGGCTGCTGTTGCAGAAAACTGCATAAACACTATTTAGAAAGCAAATTTTATTTGAAATGGAAAACAGCGTTTTAGCAAGACCTACTTCTTTAGAACCAATAAAGGTTCATATTTTGTTTTCTTGTCAATAGGATCACCAGAAGGCATCTCATCAGAGGTAACGACAACCATTCAAGAACCACGTTTGAAATTGTCCCTGAAAGGACCAGCCTCGTTGATGGTACTTGTTTTATTTATTTTTCTCGTTTGAAGACTTTTGCTGCGTCACCGTTTCTCCTTTCCCACGTGACTGCCCCTGGGTTTCCGAGAATGTTTTTTTCTTGACAAGTTTAATGGCCATTTAAATGAAGTGAATTGTATTCTTCCACACAAGCAGTAACGGATCTTGGGTACTTCTTCTCACCCGGTTCCTGAAGGGCCGTTTGGCGCTAATCCAGGATTGAAATTTTGTTCCGTTTTTGTATTTTGCCTTCCCACCTATTGCTTAGAGTAACATTTTGTGTTATCATTACTGTATCTTGGAGTAAAGGCTCCACAGGATTTTGTAAGCTAAAGTTTGCATGTTCTTAGACAAAAAAAAACCTGGCTCCATATTTGGCTTAATCATTGGTTAAACGTAACCATCTTTCGAGGAACCCGGTTGGCCTGTATAACCCTTAGCTATTGAAGTCAGTTTTGGGGGTGTTGTTTGCATCGATTATCCGTTACTTCGTGAAGACCAGTGAGAAGCCTCAGTGCAAACCAAACTCTTTCATCATGTGCAGGGTGTTCTAATGTTTAAAGTGTGTGAAAGAGTCCTTGTAATAACGTGTGACCATGAGAGTGAAAGATCGATCAACACTTTCCTGTGTTACGGACGGTTCCTGTATAAACACAAACACAATTGCTTAGTCCTCATGTCCTTTTGCACTAGGTGACACTTTCTGTTTCGTCTTTTCTACCAACTGAAAGCACATAATTACGTGCAGAACAATTTGGGATTTCTTGATTTTTGGATGTGAGTACTTTTGGCATTGTAAGTGCAAACTGCTTCATAAGCAAATTTACTGTTTTTGTTGTCTTTTCTTTCTTTCAGCTTCCTGATGTGGAGATTTGCCTTGATGACCCGAAGGCTACCATTTTTTCGTATGTTCAAAAGGTGGTGCTGGCGGCTGGCTTAACCAAGAATGAAAGAGTGCGAAGGGTCTGGGAACCTACTTATACGTAAGTTTCGTTTAGACTATTGTTTTTAATACATTTATGTTAGTGGCCTTGAACCTAAACGTAACGTGCATTAATGACCTCTTGCAATGTTGTTTCAAGCCAATTCTCAACGTAAATGGAAGCATTAATGTTGCCAAGCGTAGGTCGGATGGGAGCCATTAGTGTTAGACATTAGCCTACACTTGTACTATTAAACGCTCTAGCAGTCATTTGAACAGTGTTACTCATTGCGGATGGGACCTTTTGTCTCCAATCAGTCCTTGTTAATCACTGGGCCTAAATTGCTGTGTATATAAAAGGGGAATTCCACAATAGCGCCCGGAAGACAGTAGTCAGTGACTTTATGTAATTTCATTTTTCTGCCATTACAGGATAAGTTATCGAGAGGCTCACTCTTCCGATCCGGTTGAGAGTCCACGAGAAACCAAAGAAGACACCGAGACAACGGTAAGGTTTAACTCATGATCAAAGGTTTCTTTATAAAGAAACCAAGCGCCACTTTTACTGTATGAGAAAGAAAAAAAACTTTTAATGTCAAAGACTTCCAACTTGCCCTTGTTTTGAAAAGGACTTTTCCAGCAACTCGAAAATGCTCTATCCTGATGAATAACTCTCACTCTTTACATCAGAAATGATGGTATAAATTTTGTCCCCTTATTTGATCATCAGGTACATTGGACGATATCTTATGTGGAGCGTTATCTCGGTACGGATGAGCTTCCCAAATCTGAGGTGATCTCTTTCCTTCAGAGGCATGCTGATGCTGCTTTTTTGAGAAAGTGGAAGCTTACAGGAGTACCTAAGAGCATACGAAAGAACAGAAACTGTTCACAGCTTGTGGCAGCCTATAAGGTAGGTCGAGTCTTACACGGGTGGCTGGCTGGCTGGCTCGTACTATATTTTGTAGCTGTTGGGTTGAGGTAGCCGATGTATGGAGGTGGCCTTGAGTGGAAACTCACCCATTTGTGTTTCCTTTTAAGTCTTGTGGATGAAACCGTATGGCGTGTTCATTCATACGAAACCTCTTCCGATAGGGTTTCATCTATTACCATTTAAATGTGCTTTATTAGTTCCAAAATGAAGTTTGGGGGTTAAACCGCCCTTTCAGTCATTCCTCTTCAATACCGTGAGAGAAAACATGTTTATTTTAGCTGGCGCTCACTAATCCAGTTAACTATGTCTGGCGAAGAATCTTTAAAAAAGAATAAAGCCATATAGGGTGTGTTTAACGAAAGTTTTTAAAACGTCGTCAAAGTGAAAGTCTTGCAACACTGAAATAACGACTTGCCGTATCCTACCCTACAGGAATTTTGCAATACCATGGACTCGTCCCCGCCCCCCACATTTTCGGCTCCGATTGAGAAGCCGGAAGTTAAGCAAGAGGTGAAACAGGACACGGCAAAGAAACCCGACAAGAGTATTACTGACTCTTTTGCTACTGATGTTACTGGAATATCCGCTGTTGAGGACATACTTCAGCTTCTTAAAGTCCTCTACTGTTTATCCACTAACTCAGCGTACGACTTTGGAGAGGGAGGTATGTGTTGAAATAATCCCTGCCGAATTATTGGGTTAACATGTCTTTTCAGCATATTGCCATAGCAAGCGCTAAAACGGTTTCTGGTTGAGATGTCTGGGCGAAATTAGGAGGCAAAAATCGTGAAAATTATCAGGCCTTTCAGTAGCGATAGTCTTAATGCAGTCACACTCAAAGTTTACCTCTAGGCTCTTTCGTTGTTCAGTGATGTGTGATTTACCAGATTACCATCCTTTGTTGAATTTTCAAACACATCTTGTGTCTCCTTGTTATGTAGGTAATGACGAATATGGATTTATCGTGGACAACGACGATTTTACAAGCAAGAAGTTGACAACCAAACTATTGCAACAAATTCAGGTAGGACGTAAAACTTAGAATATTAGCTTGGAAAATAGTAACTGACGTGATGAAGAACTATAAAGGACTGAGCATAAGTTTTTATGTGAAGAAGACTGACTCACAGCAACTTTAGCTGGTACATTCAAATGTGTTCACAAATAGAAACGACCTCTCTTTAGCAGTCAGTCTCTTTCTTTTAAAGCAGTTTGTCAGTATTTACTTGCAGGGTTGATAGAATGTCATTTATTTATTTTTTACTTTCAGGATCCGTTAGTGTTGGCTAGCAATGCACTGCCATCTTGGAGTGAACTGCTGACCAGCAAGTATCCCTTCCTGTTTCCTTTTGAGACGAGGCAGCTGTTTTTTTCATGCACAGCTTTTGGTAGCTCAAGGTAAGACTGACATGCGTGACTTTCGATCGAGTCAATCCACAAGGGTCTTATACATTTTGTTGTAACGATCCATGTGCCGGAAACACTGCGTGGAAAGTTTGCTTTATCTAATATTGCAATGATGACAGTGGATAGAAATGTCTTCCTCAGAAATGTTCATGAAACTGTGTTCTCGGAGGTGTCAGTTACAGCGGTTTTTTCAGAGTTTGACTGTTGTTTTTGTGGCGTCCAGGCATTGAATCATCCTCTTGGGCCTAGAAAAATCGCGATAATAATCATTTATCCTGTGCTAGCTGATTGGAACGAGTGTGACTTAAATCTGTAGATAATAAACACAGACACAAGACCAAAGTGAGAAAATTTTTCTTAAAAACATATTAACGGACATGGTACTTTGTCTCTCTAGAGCGATCGTATGGTTGCAAAACAAGCGTGATGTAGCTCTCGAAAGAAGTCGTCCCCCGAGTCATCGCCGAGAGGATCAACATGAGTTTAGGGTGGGGCGACTGAAGCACGAGAGAGTCAAGGTACCGCGAGGAGATGAGGTTAGTACTGACCGGGACTGATCAGGGTGGGGTTAGGTGGGGTTAGGGTTAGACCAGGGTTAGGTTATGTGGGGTCCCATTTTTATATGAAGATTGGTCTGTCGTAACAGAATGCGTTCGTACTTGATTAAATAAAGTGCATGTTCGTTTTTCCGACATTAGAGGTACTAAGTCGTCATATTTTTATCTTGTAGTTGCTGGATTGGGCGATGAACGTTCTTAAGTACCACGCTGAACGCAAATCTGTTCTGGAGGTAAGTGAGTCGATTAGTGAAGGAAAATGGCTAAATAGAATACATCAAGACAAATCACCTGCAAGAGAATAATTGGAAGCAGTACATAATATCAAAAGGTGGTTGGTAAATGACACCGCACACTCCTTGTTTAGGTGGAATTTGAAGACGAGGAAGGCACCGGCCTAGGGCCGTCATTGGAGTTTTATGCCCTTGTGGCTGCCGAGCTTCAACGCAAGAGCCTGGGCATGTGGATTTGTGATGACGTTATGGTGGATGAAACTGCCAGAGAGGTTTGTGAAATTGATTGATTGTGTTTTATGTAGTAAAAAGCGTAAAAGAGGTCCTTTCAACTAGGCTATTTCAGAGTTGCCCCAATCCTCTGTTTCAAAGCGAGGCTAAGTGTGAAGGTATTGAAAAGGAAATGACTTTTTGTTCTCATCAAATAAACCTCATTTTCGCGTGAAAGGTTTTACACTTAGCCTCGTTTTGAAAGTGAAAAGATTTGGAACTCGGAAATGGCCTGTTGTCAGGCTAGTTTTTTATGGTGAAATTTTGACTTAAATAAGAGTTGTGTTGTATGGACTACGAATTAACCTAAACTACAAGTTATTCGTGGTCATTGCAGGTTGATATTGGTCATGGCATTCGCCCAAGAGGTTACTACGTGCAACGCGCAGGAGGCCTCTTTCCTGCGCCCCTGCCTCAGGATGCGCCTGACACGGAGAGGGTCGCAAAGCTCTTCTACATCCTGGGTATCTTCCTTGCTAAAAGTTTACAAGACAGTCGACTAGTGGACATTCCTTTATCACTGTCATTTCTAAAGCTTTTGTGTTGGAGTCCTTCGTCTTTAATCAGTAACAGCTCTGCAAGTCACAATCGCGGCTCGGTTCTTAAAGTAATCGACGATGCTTCATGCCCCCTCGAAGATTTTGTCGAGAGCTCGGACACAACGAACGAGCTCGATCAACCTCAACCGAGCTTGGAGGAGAACGAAAATACCATTAACAAAATGGACTGGGAATTCAGCAAAGAAAGAGAACTTATTGAAGAAAAGGAAGAACTCTCCAAGGAGGAAAATTCTGAACTGAGTAAAACTAAAGAGAGCGTCGAGGAAATGCCTACAACGTCTTCAACACCATGTTGGTTTGCGGGAATTTTGGACGATAGTGATATGGTCACGGTTGATCCTCACAGAGCTACTTTTATAAAACAACTCCAAGAATTGATAGCTAGGAAAAACGACATTCTTACGGACGATTTGCTGTCCGCAAACGAGATGAAAGCCAGAATATCAGAGCTCAAGCTTAAAACAACTCATGGTGGTGAATGTAGTGTTGACGACTTAGGGTAAGTGGTAGTTTTAGTGCTGGTTTGTTTGTTGATTCTCCAAAATGTAGTACAGTCGTCCTAACTTCTAGGGCCTCTTAGGTGGTCCTTTGGCATACTACCTTCCTATTATCATACAAAATTCCACAACAACAAGTTTATTTTTCTTCTGTATACAGACAACTAAAAGGAATTTTGTTAAATTTTGAGTTAAAGCAAAAGGTAAAGGGAGAAAACCTTTTACCGAAAAGACATTTAAATATTTCATTCATTTTGATCAGTTCAGGATGGAAAAATGGCCAATTTTTGAGAAAAACCATGGGTTAACGCCTTTGCAAAAATGTCAATTTTTCTACTTTTTGAACTTGTTGTTTTTATAGCCAAGAAAGGCATTTTTTCGTTCTAGAATATCGCAAAACACATTTTCCTGGCCTATATTGGCTAGAAAAAAAAAGATGGAAAAATGGCCAATTTTTGAGCAAAACCATGGGTTAACCCCTTTGGAAAGATGTCAATTTTTCGACTTTTTAAACTTCTTGTTTTTATAGTCTAGAAAGGCGTTTTTTCGTTCTAGAATATCGTAAAACACATTTTCCTGGCCTATATTGCCTATAAAAATAAAGAAGGAAAAATGGCCAATTTTTGACCAAGACCGTGGGTTAACCCCTTTGGAAAAATGTCAATTTTTCGACTTTTTGAACTTCTTGTTTTTATAGCATAGAAAGGTGTTTTATCATTCTAGAATATCGTAAAACACGTTTTCCTGGCCTATATTGTCCAAAAAAAAAAAAGACGGAAAAATGGCCAATTTTTGACCAAAACCATGGGTTAACCCCTTTGGAATTTCGACTTTTTGAACTTGTTGTTTTTTCGTTCTAGAATATCATAAAACACATTTTCCTCGCCTATATTGCCTAAAAAAAAAAGATGGAAAAATGGCCAATTTTGAGCAAAACCATGGGTTAACCCCTTTGGAAAAATGTTAATTTTTCTACTTTTTGAACTTCTTGTTTTTATAGCATAGAAAGGTGTTTTTTCGTTCTAGAATATCGTAAAACACATTTTCCTGGCCTATATTGTCTAAAAAAAAAAAAAAATGGCCATTTTTGGACCAAAACCCCTTTTCTTGAAGATGTATCATCATCATCATCATCATCATCATCGATGTTAGACCCCTTATTACTTTGTTATTACTGGTATTTGTAGTCATGAATAGTAATGATTGTAATAGATGATTATGTTATTTTCAGGTTAACGTTTCAGTTTACTCCATCCTCCAAGGTGTATGGCTTTAGTGAAGTAGACCTGACTCCCAATGGCGGAGACAAGGTACTCATTGAAACTCTTTATAAATTTTATCCCAGTTACTTCGTTTAAAAATGAGTGTTGTTTATATATATATATATATATATATTTCTGCCCATTACCATACGTTTGAGATCGTAGTGTTAGTGTACGTATTTAGAATAATTCGTTTTTTCGTTCGTTTGTAACAGATGTTGACTGTAGAGAATGCAGAGGAGTATATCAAGTTAGTCAAGGAATTCTGTTTGTACACGGGTATTCAACGGCAGGTGGATGCATTCAAAGGTAATGAATTTTATAGATGTTCAATCGAAGCTGTAACTCTACTTGATTGTTAATTCAAACCTTGAGACTGTGTGCGAGTACAAGATAGGTGTGGCCTTCTCCTTTTTCAGAAAGAAGGTGCGGCCACACCTAGGCTAGATTGATTTCGTGTATTAAATAGTAAAAAATATTTTAAGCCAGTTCTGTCAGCAGTACTCTCACTTAATCCTGTGACCATCAGCAACTGATCCATTCATTTGGGTACTCGGCAGTCGCACCATACGTCGGGAACGAGGCCAGGCTCACCTCAGGCCGTGACTCTCAAGCGCATGCTCTCTGCTTTACTTTAGAGGTTAGACTATGTAGACGTGTAATAGCCTGGACTTAGTCCTCTAACATTTCACCTACTTTGCAGACGGATTTCACGCCGTTTTTCCGATGGAGAAGCTGACTCCATTTACACCAGAGGAGCTACAGTTGATGCTGAGCGGAGAGCAAGTTCCGCAATGGAGTAGAGAGGACATAATCAGCTACACAGAGCCTAAGTTTGGCTACACACGAGAGGCCCCGGGCTTCCAAAGATTTGTTAACGTGCTGATGAACATGAACGGCGATGAGAGGAAGGTATGAAAGCAAAACTCACTTCCTTTCCTTTCTCATTCAAATACTGTAATTTTTCTCTCCCCCCCCCCTCCCATTCCCCCGATTTTACGAACGTAAAATACTCCGAACCAACTCTCTTCTCTGCGGGAGGTTAGGGATTCAACTGTACTAACATTTTCTACAACTAAGGAACGGTGGGAGGAGTAGGTGGCGCAGTGAAGCTGGTGGAGGTACGGTTATAGAAACGGAACTCTGCACAATGCAACCCCCTCCCCCCCCCCTCCGCCGCCGCCCCCTGGGGAAAGAAATTATGGGTTCTTGTACAGCGGTGGTAGATGTTGTAACATCACCACTGATCTGAAGGAAATGGTTCGAAAACTCGGGGTAAAACAAAGTGAGGAAGCACGAAGGAAGGTTCTACGGCGAAGCTTTCATTTCAGTGTTTTCACTCGATAAAAAAAAACAGACGAGTAATGAAAAAGCAACTCAGGAAAATAACTCACGTTAGCGTTTACTGATATTACTGTGGGATACCTTGCTGTTGGCTCCCTACCAATGATGCCTCGTGCTCGCCTCCTGCCAGCCACTTACTGAGTCTCGTTCGATCGTTCCTATGAAATCGTAAGGCTGATAATAGCGCAATAAAATATATAGCTTGATAGCTTTTATTTCACTGGTCTCACTGTGTAATTTTCACCACACAAACGAAAGTTATAAGCACGTTTTTTACGTACTCATAACTCTTTCAGTGACTCATCTATTATCTAATATTATTATTCATTCAAAATATTTCGCTGATTCTGATTGGCTTAAAGCACACGTTTAATTCACCATAACCAGTTACTGATGACCAAATTTTGAAGAAATTTGACTTAAACGAGGAAATGACGTCAAAAATGCAGCGTTTTCGCACGTTAAGGCACCGTTGACCGAGAAGACCTGGGGACGAGGTTGAGTTGTTTTGGTTGTGAACTTGAAAAAATGGCGGACATTTCACTCGTTTCAAGAGTAAGAACTAGGCGAAAAAATAGCTAAAAACATGGCAAGAACAGCAAGAAGACATCTCGAAGGGCGACATCTGCTGTTTGGAGAATATTTGCGGAGCTGGACAAACCTAAACGTACACTATCGAAGATGAACAGAACATCGATGGATCGATGGAGGTAAGCATGTTTAAGCTATGTTTTTAAACTAGGTATACCTATCGATAGAGTGTGAACGAGCAAATCATGCGTATTTTGCTTAGGAATAAAATTTCTCTTTTGTTCCCATTTGACCGTTTCTTGGTCCCTTCCTGTTGCAAGGATTATTTTCTTGAAAAGTTCTCAGATTCAGTGGCTTTACAAACCTGCTATGTAAAAGTGTGAAGTGCCTTGAAAGAATAAAGTCGGCTTTGCAGAGGAAGCGATCGGGAATATTATTAAGTCCAGCTACAAATCTACTGTCGGTTCGGTTTCACATTGTTGATAAATATTTGCACAGTTAAATCATTTAATCCTTTCCAATTTCCCGAGGCTTTTTGTTATCGGATTATCGGATTATTATTTTGTTATCGGAAACTTAGAATGATTCGCTGGGCCATCTGAAATGTTTCCAAGGACATGCGATGTACGGCACGTCGGTATTTAATTTTAGTTCATTATTTTTATACTGAACTCGGCCACGTTTCGAAAAAAATGGCGTTGTTTTCTTTTCCTTTGTCGTTCGCTTTCGGCTTGTAATTCGTTTTTGTTCTCATTGTTTTTGTTTGCTGGTTAGATTTTTTCCCCAACACCAGATTTTCCAACGAAGCGACTGCATTCTTCGTGTCAAGCTTTCCTTATCTCCTTGTGTAATCTGATCCTTTTTAGTGGTGAGAATATTGCTTGCTGCACATAGAACACTTTTGCTGTTTTACAAACTTCTCTTCGTTAAAACTTAACATTATGGCCCCTAAAATTAATAGAATATATCAAGTGCTCATGTCTCTTGACTGCAGTGGCCGGGTTTGACGAAAAAGTTTAGGTAAATAAACACAGGAAGTCACGACGGCGGGAAGTGTGTGAAATTTTGTTTGTTATTCAACTTGAGCCCGTGCGCCTGGTACTGCCTTTTGATTGGTTGACAACTGACCACTTGGTCTCAGGGGAATCTACATTACATTAGGTTACACTTTTTTCATCTCGATCGAGAATTTTTCTGCATATTGCCCAGTCTTGCGCGGCTCTATTCTGCTGCCGCCTCGCCATCCGAGCGTCTTCGCTCGGATGGCTCGTTGGCAACTAGGGATTATTTTGAATGAATAAAAAAACAGTTATTGAGTTCGGCTTTCGTATCATATGAAGAGTTATGGAGATCAAGGAGGGTGTTATCCGCCTCGGCCGACCCTCCTCGATCTCCATAATTGTTCATAAGATACTTACCCTCATTCATTAACTGTTAAATAATTTATGTATCATTCTTGTGGCAGGCGTTCCTTCAGTTTACCACCGGCTGTTCCTCACTGCCACCTGGCGGTCTTGCTAACCTTCATCCACGCCTGACTGTAGTGCGTAAGGAGAGCGAGGGTGATGGATCATTCCCATCTGTTAACACCTGCGTACATTACCTCAAGCTGCCTGAGTACTCTTCAGAGGAAGTGATGCGAGAGAAATTGCTTGCGGCTACTAAAGAGAAAGGATTCCATCTGAATTAGAACATCGTGTCTCTTCTTGCTGACATAACTTTAAAGACTAGTTCAAACAAGAACAACGTTTCACTTAAAGAATCCAGTCTAGCTGCCTATAAAAGTATGATAGCAAAGTTGAGGTCGAATCTAAAGTAGATTGGATAAAACGTACTGGAGCGAGACTTTAAAACGGTGTGGTTGAATTCCTCAAAGTTATATGTACATGAAAACACAAACAGTACAAGCTCAAGAGCGTCGTAGTGTCAACACCGCCAATACTTGAGTTTTCTGTGTACTCGCATCAACTTTTCTGTGTTATCGTTCGTCCCTGTTTAAACTTTGTTGCAAACCTTGATCTGGTGCAAGGACCTTCCTCAATCCTTGCTTTTGTCTTTTTTCCGTTGTAATCTTACAGCTGAAGAGTTGGAAAAACAAAGTTTCGCCGTAGTTTTAAAACAAGAAAGATAGGCTGTTCATACATTTCATACCCTTGAGCTGTACTGAACAGAGCCACACTTCTAACGCCTTACCGTTGCTTTATTTTAGTTTGTAATCCCTCCTCCTTTCGCACTTATATTGATGGACTACGCTGCGTTTAGCGTACCTCTCACATCTTTCGCTGTCAGGATGACTGACTTGAGAGGCGACATAGCTCAAACAAGTTTTCATTACTCAGAGTTGGATGCAGAGCGTTACATTTAGTAAATGTGTAAACACAGTAAAATCGCTTGTCTTTTGTTTAAATGGAACTTATGGTAGATAAGGTCTAGTTAGGTTTCGTATTAAGTCGTATTAAATAATACAAAATACCATTATTACGAGGGACTGAGTGTGCTTTTGTTGGTTTAACTTGTCTTCATCTTGAGATGCTAAAGTCCGTTGTACATATTGGAGTCGGATTCGTGTGTCCCTGCTGTCTCCATTCGCCCTTTTAAGTAGTCGGCTCGGCCTCTGGGTCTTTCCTGTACTCAAGGAATCTCGTATATAAAACAGCGTAATATAAGGCTTTACCCCGCCGTATTTTATTACGCTGGAATTTACACTTACAAACTTATTAGTGAGGTCAACAAACAAGATGCAAGAAACGCTTCGACAATACCTTCCCTACAGATAAATATTTGTCCGTAAATTATTCCTCTCAACTTACAATGCCATGGTGGTTCTCTTGCAACCCACACAATCTGAAACTAAGTGTAAACATTATGTACTTTAGAGTATATTGCTCAACTACCCACCAGGTCAGGACCAGGTTCTGGTGTCCACTAGAAGAGGTCCCGGACCGTATACACAAAACAAGCTTGCCTCATCACACTATCATTTCCAACTTCGTCAAACATCTTTTCGTGACCAGTTAAGACCCCCCCAAAAATAAGCTAACAAAAAAAAACACATACGGAAAATTTCAATTTTTGACTCCATGGCATAAACTTGCCCCTTAGACAAAATTCGATATGCCCACCACCCAAAATCAAAATAATTATAAAAGGTCTCTTGAACCCTGTCTTGGTTAATTTAAACAAAAAAACAATCGAAGAGGAAATTTCAAATTTTGTCCTAAAATCGTGGGTTAACCTTTTGGAAAAAGAATCAAATATGGTTACCCCCCAAAATCGAACTCTTCTTAAGGTTCCTTACCGCCCTTTTAACAGATAAAAACATCGTCAAATTAGACAATTTGTCAACAAAAACAATAGAGAAAAACCTTCACATTTTAACCTAGAATCATGGGTTAACCCCTTTGGAAGAATCCAATATGGCCACCCCCAAAATTGAACGTGTCAAAAACGGGTCTTTCCGGCAATTTTTGCACTCTTTAACTTCGTGAAACATCTTTTTCGACTCTATATCGACAAAAACACAATTAAAAAGAGACTTTCCAATTTTGCCCCGAAATCCTGAGTTAACCCCTTTGGAAGAATCCAATATGGCCACACCCAAAATCAACCGTTTTAAAAAGTGCCTTTTCGACATTTTTAGCGCTTTTTAATATCGCAAAAAAAATTTCTATACTCGATCTGGAAAAAAACCGATCAATAAAAGACTTTACAATTTTGCCCAAAAATCATGGGTTAACCCCTTTGGAAAAATCCAATATAGCCACTCCCAAAACTTGATTGAACTTGTCAAAAACGCGTCTTTCCGGCAATTTTTCCACTCTTTAACTTCGTAAAACATCTTTTTCGACTCTATTTCCTACAAAAACGTTTTCTCGTTCAAGAATATCGTAAAAAACATTTTCCAGGCCTAAATAGCCTTAAAAACATAAATTAACAAAATTGCCAATTTTTGACCAAACCCATGGGTTAACCACTTTGGAAAAATGTCAATTTTTCTACTGTTTGAACTTCTTGTTTTTATATTCTAAACAAGCGTTTTTTCGTTCTAAAATATCGTAAAACACATTTCCTGGCCTATATTGCCAAAAAAAAGATAGAAAAATGGCCCGTTATTAACCAAAACTATAGGTTAACCCCCTTGGAAAATCGTCAATTTTTCGACTTTTTCAACTACTTGTTTTTAAAACCTAGAAAGGCATTTTTTCGTTTAAGAATATAGTAAGACACATTTTCCTGGCCTATATTACCTAAAAAAAACATGAAAAAATGGCCAATTTTTGACCAAAATCATGCGTTAACCTCTTTGGCAAAATGTAAATTTTTCGACTTCTTGCATTTCTTCTATTCATAGCCTAGAAAGGCGTTTTTTCGTTCAAGAATATAGTAAAACACATTTTCCTGGCCTATTTTGCCTAAAAAAAAAAGATGGAAAAATGGACAATTTTTGACCAAAACCATGGGTTAACCCCCTTGGAAAAATGTTAATTTTTCGACTTTTTGAACTTCTTGTTTTTATAGCCTAGAAAGTAGTTTTTTCAGTCTAAAATATAGTAAACACATTTTCCTGGCCTATATTGCCCTAAAAAAAAAGATGAAAAAATCGCAAATTCTGGACCAAAACGATGGGTTAACCCCTTTGCAAAAATGTCAATTCTTCGACTTTTTTAACTTCTTGTTTTTATTGCCTAGAAAGGCGTTTTTGCGCTCTAGAAGAGAGAAAAACACATTTTTGTGGCCTATATTCCCTAAAAAAAAGTTGGAAAAATGGCCACTTTTTGACCAAAACCATAAGTCAACAGCTTTGCAAAAATGTCTATTTTTCGACTTTTTGAACTTCTTGTTTTTATTGCCTAGAAATTCCTTTTTTCGTTCTAGAATATCATAAAACACATTTTTCTGGCCTATATTGTTTAAAAAGAAAATATGGAAAAATGGCCAATTTTGGAGCAAAACCATGGGTTAAACCCTTTGCAAAAATGTCAATTTTTCCACCTTTTGTACTTCTTGCTTTTATTGCCTAGAAATGCGTTTTTTCGTTCTAGAATATCATAAAACACATTTTCCTGGCCTATATTGCCTAAAAAAGAAAAAAGATGGAAAAAATGGCCAATTTTTGAGCAAAACCATGGGTTAACCCCTTTGGAAAAATCTCAATTTTTCGACTTTTTGAACTTCTTGTTTTTATTGCCTAGAAATGCGTTTTTTCGTTCTAGAATATCATAAAACACATTTTCCTGGCGTATATTGCCTGAAAAAAAAAAGATGGCAAAATGGCCAATTTTTGAGCAAAACCATGGGTTAACCCCTTTGGGAAAATGTCAATTTATCGACTTTTTGTACTTCTTGTTTTTATTGCCTAGAAACGCATTTTTTCGTTCTAGAATATTATAAAACACATTTTCCTGGCCTATATTGCCTAAAAAAAAAAAGATGGAAAAATGGCCAATTTTCGAGCAAAACCAAGGGTTAACCCCTTTGGGAAAATGACAATTTTTCGACTTTTTGAACTTCTTGTTTTTATTGTCTAGAAATTCGTTTTTTCATTCTAGAATATCATAAAACACATTTTCCTGGCCTATATTGCCTCAAAAAAAAAGATGGAAAAATGGCAAATTTTTGAGCAAAAACCATGGGTTAACCCCTTTGGAACAATATCAATTTTTCGACTTTTTCTACTTCTTGTTTTTATTGCCTAGAAATGCGTTTTTTCGTTCTAGAATATCATAAAACACATTTTCCTGGCCTATATTGGCTAAAAAAAAAAACATGGAAAAATGGCCAATTTTTGAGTAAAACCATGGATTAACCCCTTTGGAAAAATGTCAATTTTTTCGACTTTTTGAACTTCTTGCTTTTATTGCCTAGAAATGTGTTTTTTCGTTCTAGAATATCATAAAACACATTTTCCTGGCCTATATTGGCTAAAAAAAAAAAGATGGAAAATGGCCAATTTTTGAGTAAAACCATGGGTTAACCCCTTTGGAAAAATGTCAATTTTTCGACTTTTTGAACTTCTTGCTTTTATTGCCTAGAAATGTGTTTTTTCGTTCTAGAATATCATAAAACACATTTTCCTGGCCTATATTGGCTAAAAAAAAAAACATGGAAAAATGGCCAATTTTTGAGTAAAACCATGGATTAACCCCTTTGGAAAAATGTCAATTTTTTCGACTTTTTGAACTTCTTGCTTTTATTGCCTAGAAATGTGTTTTTTCGTTCTAGAATATCATAAAACACATTTTCCTGGCCTATATTGGCTAAAAAAAAAAAGATGGAAAATGGCCAATTTTTGAGTAAAACCATGGGTTAACCCCTTTGGAAAAATGTCAATTTTTCGACTTTTTGAACTTCTTGCTTTTATTGCCTAGAAATGTGTTTTTTCGTTCTAGAATATCATAAAACACATTTTCCTGGCCTATAGTGCCTAAAAAAAAAAAAGATGAAAAAATGGCCAATTTTTGAGCAAAACCATGAGTTAACCCCTCTTTAGAAAATGTCAATTTTTCGCCTTTTTGTACTTTTTTTTTATTGCCTAGAACTGCGTTTTTTCGTTCTAGAATATCATAAAACCCATTTTTCTGGCCTATATTGCCTAAAAAAGAAAAGATGGAAAAATGGCCAATTTTTGAGCAAAACCATGGGTTAACCCCTTTGGAACAATGTCAATTTTTCGACTTTTTGTACTTCTCGTTTTTATTGTCTAGAAATTCGTTTTTTCATTCTAGAATATCATAAAACACATTTTCATGGACTATATTCCCTAAAAAAAAAAGATGCCAAAATGGCCAATTTTTGAGCAAAACCATTGTTTAACCCCTTTGGCAAAATGTCAATTTTTCGACTTTTTGTACTTCTTGTTTTTATTGCCTAGAAATGCGTTTTTTCGTTCTAGAATATCCTAAAACACATTTTCCTGGCCTATATTGTTTAAAAAAAAAAGATGGAAAAATGAGCAATTTTTGAGCAAAACCATGGGTTAAGCCCTTTGGAAAAATGTCAATTTTTCGACTTTTTGTTCTTCTTGTTTTTATGGCCTAAAAATGCGTTTTTTCGTTCTAGAATATCATAAAACTCATTTTCCTGGCCTATAATGCCTAAAAAAAACCAGATGGAAAAATTGCCAATTTTTGAGTAAAACCATGGGTTAACCTTTCTGGAAAAATGTCAATTTTTCGACCTTTTGAATTTCTTGTTTTTATTGCCTAGAAAGGCGTTTTTTCGTTCTAGAATGCCATAAAACACATTTTCCTGGCCTATATTGCCTATTAAAAAAAGATGGAAAAATGGCCAATTTTTAAGCAAAACCATGGGTTAACCCGTTTGGAAAAATGTCAATTTTTAGACTTTTTGAACTTCTTGTTTTTATTGCCTAGAAATGCATTTTTTCGTTCTAGAATATCATAAAACACATTTTCCTGGCCTATATTGGCTAAAAAAAAAACATGCAAAAATGGCAAATTTTTGAGCAAACCCATGGGTTAACCCCTTTCCAAAAATGTCAATTTTTTGACTGTTTGAACTTCTTGTCTTTATTGCCTAGAAATGCGCTTTTTAGTTCTAGAATATCATAAAACTCATTTTCCTGGCCTATATTGTTTAAAAAAAAAAGATGCAAAAATGATCAATTTTGGAGCAAAACGATGGGTTAACCCCTTTGGAAAAATGTCTATTTTTCGACTTTTTGTACCTCTTGTTTTTATTGCCTAGAAATGCCTTTTTTCGTTCTAGAATATAAAACACATTTTCCTGGCCTATGTTGCCTAAAAAAAAAAAATGAAAAAGTGGCCAATTTTTGAGCAAAACCATGGGTTAACCCCTTTGGAAAAATGTCAATTATTCGACTTTTTCAACTTCTCTTTTTTATTGCCTAGAAATCCGTTTTTTCGTTCTAGAATATAATAAAACACATTTTCTTGGCCTATAGTGCCTAAAAAAAAAAAAGATGGCAAAATGGCCAATTTTTGAGCAAAACCATGGGTTAACCCCTTTGGAAAAATGTCAATTTTTCGACTTTTTGTACTTTTTTTTTTCATTACCCAGAAATGCGTTTTTTCGTTCTAGAAAATCATAAAACACATTTTCCTGGCTTATATTGCCTAAAAAAAAAAGATGGAAAAATGGCCAATTTTTAACCAAAACAATGGGATAACCCCTTTGGAAAAATCTCAATTATTCGACTTTTTGAACTTCTTGTTTTTCTAGCCTAGAAATGCGTTTTTTCGTTCTAGAATATAAAACACATATTCCTGGCCTATGTTGCCTAAAAAAAAAAAGGTGAAAAAATGGCCAATTTTTGAGCAAAACCATGGGTTAACACCTTGGAAAAATGTCAATTTTTCGACTTTTTGTACTTCTTGTTTTTATTGCCTAGAAATGCGTTTTTTCGTTCTAGAATATCATAAAACACATTTTCCTGGCCTATATTGGCTAAAAAAAAAAAGATGAAAAAGTGGCCAATTTTTGAGCAAAACGATGGGTTAACCCCTTTGGAAAAATGTCAATTATTCGACTTTTTCAACTTCTCTTTTTTATTGCCTAGAAATGCGTTTTTTCGTTCTAGAATATAATAAAACATATTTTCTTGGCCTATAGTGCCTAAAAAAAAAAAAAGATGGCAAAATGGCCAATTTTTGAGCAAAACCATGGGTTAACCCCTTTGGAAAAATGTCAATTTTTCGACTTTTTGTACTTTTTTTTTTCATTACCCAGAAATGCGTTTTTTCGTTCTAGAAAATCATAAAACGCATTTTCCTGGCTTATATTGCCTAAAAAAAAAAGATGGAAAAATGGCCAATTTTTAACCAAAACAATGGGATAATCCCTTTGGAAATATCTCAATTATTCGACTTTTTGAACTTCTTGTTTTTATTGCCTAGAAATGCGTTTTTTCGCTCTAGAATATGATAAAACACATTTACCTGGCCTATATTGCCTAAAAAAAAAAAGAAGGAAAAATGGCCAAATTTTGAACAAAACCATGGGTTAACCCCTTCCGAAAAATGTCAACTTTTCGACTTTTTGTACTTCTTGTTTTTATTGCCTAGAAATGCGTTTTTTCGTTCTAGAATATCATAAAACACATTGTCCTGGCCTATATTGTTTAAAAAAAAGATGGAAAAATGACCAATTTTAAGCAAAACCATGGGTTAACCCCTTTGGAAAAATGTCAATTTTTCGACTTTTTGAACTTCTTGTTTTTATTGTTTAGAAATGCTTTTTTTTCGTTCTAGAATATCATAAAACACATTGTCCTGGCCTATATTGTTTAAAAAAAAAATATGGAAAAATGACCAATTTTGGAGCAAAACCATGGGTTAAACCCTTTGAAAAAATGTCAATTTTTCGACTTTTTGTACCTCTTGCTTTTATTGCCTAGAAATGCGTTTTTTTCGTTCTAGAATATCATAAAACACATTTTCCTGGCCTATATTGCCTAAAAAAAAAAAGATGGAAAAATGGCCAATTTTTGAGCAAAACCACTGGTTAACCCCTTTGGAAAAATGTCAATTTTTCGACTTTTTTGAACTTCTTGTTTTTATTCCCTAGAAAGGCGTTTTTTCGTTGTAGAATATCATAAAACAGATTTTCCTGGCGTATAATGCCTAAAAAAAAAAAGGTTGAAAAATGGCCAATTTTTAAGCAAAACAATGGGTTAACCCCTTTGGAAAAATCTCAATTATTCGACTTTTTGAACTTCTTGTTTGTATTGCCTAGAAAGGCGTTTTTTCGTTCTAGAATGCCATAAGACACATTTTCCTGGCGTATATTGCCTAAAAAAAAAAAGATGGAAAAATGGCCAATTTTTGAGCAAAACCATGGGTTAACCCCTTTGCAAAAATGTCAATTTTTCGACTTTTAATACTTCTTGTTTTTATTGCCTAGAAATGCGTTTTTTCGTTCTAGAATATCATAAAACACATTTTCCTGGCCTATATTGTTTAAAAAAAAAAAGATGGAAAAATGACCAATTTTCAGCAAAACCATGCGTTAACCCCTTTGGAAAAATGTCAATTTTTCGACTTTTTGAACTTCTTGTTTTTACAGCCTAGAAAGGCGTTTTTTCGTTCTAGAATGTCATAAAACACAATTTCCTTGCCTATATTGCCTAAAAAAAAAAACATGGGAAAATGGCCAATTTTTGAGCAAAACCATGGGTTAACCCCTTTGCAAAAATGTCAATTTCTCGACTTTTTGTACTTTTTTTTGTTATTGCCTAGAAATGCGTTTTTTCTTTCTAGAATATCATAAAACACATTTTCTTTGGCGATATTGGCTAAAAAAAAAATGGAAAAATGGCAAATTTGGAGCAAAATGATGGGTTAACCCCTTTAAGAAAATGTCAATTTTTCGACTTTTTAAACTTCTTGTTTTTATTGCGTAGAAAGGCGTTTTTTCGTTCTAGAATGCAATAAAACACATTTTCCTGACCTATATTGCCTAAAAAAAAAATGGAAAAATGACCAATTTTTGAGCAAAACCATGGGTTAACCCCTTTGGAAAAATGTCAATTTTTCGACTTTTTGAAGTTCTTGTTTTTATGGCCTAGAAATGCGTTTTTTCGTTCGAGAATATCATAAATCACATTTTCCTGGCCTATATTACCTAAAAAAAAAGATGGAAAAATGGCCAATTTTTGAGCAAAACCATGGGTTAACCCCTTTGGAAAAATGTCAATTTTTCGACTTTTTGAACTTCTTGTTTTTATAGCCTAGAAAGGCGTTTTTTGCGTTCTAGAATATCGTAAAACACATTTTCCTGGGGTATATTGCCTAAAAAAAAAGATGGAAAATGGCCATTTTTTTGAGCGAAACCATGGGTTAACCTCTTTGGAAAAATGTCAATTTTTCGCCTTTTTGAACTTCTTGTGTCTATTGCCTAGAAATGTGTTTTTTCGTTCTAGAATATCGTAAAACACATTTTTCTGGCCTATATTGAATAAAAAAAAAAGTTCGAAAAATGGCCAATTTTTGAGCAAAACCATGGGTTAACCCCTTTAGAAAACTGTCAATTTTTCGAGGTTTTCAATTTCTTGTTTTTTCGCCTAGAAAAGCGTTGTTTCGTTCTAGAATATCATAAAACACATTTTCCTGGCCTATATTGTCTAAAAAGAAAAAAGTTGGAAAAATGACCAATTTTTGAGGAAAACCATGGGTTAACCCCTTTGGAAAAATGTCAATTTTTCGACTTTTTGAACTTCTTGTGTTTATTGCCTAGAAATGCGTTTTTTCGTTCTAGAATATCATAAAACACATTTCCCTAGACTATATTGCCTAAAAAAAAAAAGATGGAAAAATGGCAAATTTGGAGCAAAACGATGGGTTAACCCCTTTGGAAAAATGTCAATTTTTCGACTTTTTGAACTTCTTGTTTTTATTGCGTAGAAAGGCGTTTTTTCGTTCTAGAATGCAATAAAACACATTTTCCTGGCCTATATTGCCTAACAAAAAAATGGAAAAATGGCTAATTTTTGAGCAAAACCTTGGGTTAACCCCTTTGCAAAAATGTCAATTTTTCGACTTTTTGAACTTCTTGTTTTTAGTGTTTAGAAATGCTTTTTTTCGTTCTAGAATATAAAACACATTGTCCTGGCCTATATTGTTTAAAAAAAAAATATGGAAAAATGACAAATTTTGGAGCAAAACCATGGGTTAAACCCTCTGGAAAAATGTCAATTTTTCGACTTTTTCTACTTCTTGTTTTTATTGCCTAGAAATGCTTTTTTTCGTTCTAGAATATCATAAAACACATTTTCCTGGCCTATATTGCCTAAAAAAAAAAGATGGAAAAATGGCCAACTTTTGAGCAAAACCACGGGTTAACCCCTTTGGAAAAATGTGAATTTTTCGACTTTTTTGAACTTCATGTTTTTATTCCCTAGAAAGGCGTTTTTTCGTTGTAGAATATCATAAAACACATTTTCCTGGCCTATATTGCCTAAAAAAAAAAAGATGGAAAAACAGCCAATTTTTGAGCAAAACGACGGGTTAACCCCTTTGGAAAAATGTCAATTTTTCGACTTTTTGTACTTCTTGTTTTTATTGCCTAGAAATGCGTTTTTTCGTTCTAGAATATCATAACACACATTTTCCTTGCCTATATTGCCTAAAAAAACAAAGATGGGAAAATGGCCAATTTTTAAGCAAAACCATGGGTTAACCCCTTTGCAAAAATGTCAATTTATCGACTTTTTCTACTTCTTGTTTTTATTGCCTAGAAATGTGTTTTTTCGTTCTAGAATATCATAAAACACAATTTCCTTGCCTATATTGCCTAAAAAAGTAAGATGGAAAAATGGCCAATTTTTGAGCAAAACCATGGGTTAACCCCTTTGGAAAAATGTCAATTTTTCGACTTTTTGTACTTCTTGTTTTTATTGCCTAGAAATACGTTTTATCGTTCTAGAATATCATAAAACACATTTTCTTGGCCTATATTGTTTAAAAAAAAAGATGGAAAAATGACCAATTTTGAGCAAAACCATGGGTTAACCCCTTTGGAAAAATGTCAATTTTTCGACTTTTTGTACTTCTAGTATTCATTGCCTAGAAATACGTTTTATCGTTCTAGAATATCATAAAACACATTTTCCTGGACTATATTGCTTAAAAAAAAAAAGATGGAAAAATGGCCAATTTTTGAGCAAAACCATGGGTTAACCCCTTTGCAAAAATGTCAATTTTTCGACTCTTTGAATTTCTTGTGTTTATTGCCTACAAATGCGTTTTTTCGTTCTAGAATATCATAAAACACCTTTCCCTTGCCTATATTGCCTAAAAAAAAAAAGATGGAAAAATGGCAAATTTGGAGCAAAACGATGGGTTAACCCCTTTGGAAAAATGTCAATTTTTCGACTTTTTGAACTTCTTGTTTTTATTGCCTAGAAATGTGTTTTTTCGTTCTAGAATATCATACAACACAATTTCCTTGCCTATATTGCCTAAAAAAAAAACATGGAAAAATGGCTAATTTTTGAGCAAAACCATGGGTTAACCCCTTTGGAAAAATGTCAATTTTTCGACTTTTTGTACTTCTTGTTTTTATTCCCTAAAAATGCGTTTTTTCCGATATAGAATATCATAAAACACAATTTCCTTGCCTTTATTGCCTAAAAAAAAAAGATGGAAAAATGGCCAATTTTTGAGCAAAGCCATGGGTTAACCGCTTTGGAAAAATGTCAATTTTTCGACTTTTGGACTTCTTGTTTTTATTGCCTAGAAATGTGTTTTTTCGTTCTAGAATATCATAAAACACAATTTCCTTGCCTATATTGCCTAAAAAAAAAAGATGGAAAAATGGCTAATTTTTGAGCAAAACCATGGGTTAACCCCTTTGGAAAAATGTCAATTTTTCGACTTTTGGACTTCTTGTTTTTATTGCCTAGAAATGTGTTTTTTCGTTCTAGAATATCATAAAACACAATTTCCTTGCCTATATTGCCTAAAAAAAAAAGATGGAAAAATGGCCAATTTTTGAGCAAAGCCATGGGTTAACCCCTTTGGAAAAATGTCAATTTTTCGACTTTTGGACTTCTTGTTTTTATTGCCTAGAAATGTGTTTTTTCGTTCTAGAATATCATAAAACACAATTTCCTTGCCTATATTGCCTAAAAAAAAAAGATGGAAAAATGGCTAATTTTTGAGCAAAGCCATGGGTTAACCCCTTTGGAAAAATGTCAATTTTTCGACTTTTGGACTGCTTGTTTTTATTGCCTAGAAATGTGTTTTTTCGTTCTAGAATATCATAAAACACAATTTCCTTGCCTATATTGCCTAAAAAAAAAAGATGGAAAAATGGCTAATTTTTGAGCAAAACCATGGGTTAACCCCTTTGGAAAAATGTCAATTTTTCGACTTTTTGTACTTCTTGTTTTTATTCCCTAGAAATGCGTTTTTTCGTTCTAGAATATCATAAAACACAATTTCCTTGCCTATATTGCCTAAAAAAAAAAGATAGAAAAATGGCCAATTTTTGAGCAAAACCATGCGTTAACCCCTTTGGAAAAATGTCAATTTTTCGACTTTTTGAACTTCTTGTTTTTATTGGCTAGAAATGTGTTTTTTCGTTCTAGAATATCATAAAACACAATTTCCTTGCCTATATTGCCTAAAAAAAAAAGATGGAAAAATGGCTAATTTTTGAGCAAAGCCATGGGTTAACCCCTTTGGAAAAATGTCAGTTTTTCGACTTTTGGACTTCTTGTTTTTATTGCCTAGAAATGTGTTTTTTCGTTCTAGAATATCATAAAACACAATTTCCTTGCCTATATTGCCTAAAAAAGAAAGATGGAAAAATGGCCAATTTTTGAGCAAAACCATGGGTTAACCCCTTTGGAAAAATGTCAATTTTTCGACTTTTTGTACTTCTTGTTTTTATTGCCTAGAAATACGTTTTATCGTTCTAGAATATCATAAAACACATTTTCTTGGCCTATATTGTTTAAAAAAAAAAGATGGAAAAATGACCAATTTTGAGCAAAACCATGGGTTAACCCCTTTGGAAAAATGTCAATTTTTCGACTTTTTGTACTTCTAGTATTCATTGCCTAGAAATACGTTTTATCGTTCTAGAATATCATAAAACACATTTTCCTGGACTATATTGCTTAAAAAAAAAAAGATGGAAAAATGGCCAATTTTTGAGCAAAACCATGGATTAACCCCTTTGGAAAAATGTCAATTTTTCGACTTTTTGCACTTCTTGTTTTTATTGCCTAGAAATGCGTTTTTTCCTTCTAGAATATCATAAAACACAATTTCCTTGCCTATATTGCCTAAAAAAGAAAGATGGAAAAATGGCCAATTTTTGAGCAAAACCATGGGTTAACCCCTTTGGAAAAATGTCAATTTTTCGACTTTTTGGACTTCCTGTTTTTATTGCCTAGAAAGGCGTTTTTTCGTTCTAGAATATCGTAAAACTCATTTTCCTGGCCTATATTGCCTAAAAAAAAAAAGATGGAAAAATGGCCAATTTTTGAGCAAAACCATGGGTTAACCCCTTTGCAAAAATGTCAATTTTTCGACTTTTTGAACTTCTTGTGTTTATTGCCTAGAAATGCGTTTTTTCGTTCTAGAATATCATAAAACACCTTTCCCTTGCCTATATTGCCTAAAAAAAAAAAGATGGAAAAATGACCAATTTTGAGCAAAACCATGGGTTAACCCCTTTGGAAAAATGTCAATTTTTCGACTTTTTGTACTTCTAGTATTCATTGCCTAGAAATACGTTTTATCGTTCTAGAATATCATAAAACACATTTTCCTGGACTATATTGCTTAAAAAAAAAAAGATGGAAAAATGGCCAATTTTTGAGCAAAACCATGGATTAACCCCTTTGGAAAAATGTCAATTTTTCGACTTTTTGCACTTCTTGTTTTTATTGCCTAGAAATGCGTTTTTTCCTTCTAGAATATCATAAAACACAATTTCCTTGCCTATATTGCCTAAAAAAGAAAGATGGAAAAATGGCCAATTTTTGAGCAAAACCATGGGTTAACCCCTTTGGAAAAATGTCAATTTTTCGACTTTTTGGACTTCCTGTTTTTATTGCCTAGAAAGGCGTTTTTTCGTTCTAGAATATCGTAAAACTCATTTTCCTGGCCTATATTGCCTAAAAAAAAAAAGATGGAAAAATGGCCAATTTTTGAGCAAAACCATGGGTTAACCCCTTTGCAAAAATGTCAATTTTTCGACTTTTTGAACTTCTTGTGTTTATTGCCTAGAAATGCGTTTTTTCGTTCTAGAATATCATAAAACACCTTTCCCTTGCCTATATTGCCTAAAAAAAAAAAGATGGAAAAATGGCAAATTTGGAGCAAAACGATGGGTTAACCCCTTTGGAAAAATGTCAATTTTTCGACTTTTTGTACTCCTTGTTTTTATTGCCTAGAAATGTGTTTTTTCGTTATAGAATATCATAAAACACAATTTCCTTGCCTATATTGCCTAAAAAAGAAAGATGGAAAAATGGCCAATTTTTGAGCAAAACCATGGGTTAACCCCTTTGGAAAAATGTCAATTTTTCGACTTTTTGAAATTCTTGTTTTTATTGCCTAGAAAGGCGTTTTTTCGTTCTACAATGTCATAAAAGACATTTTTCTGGGCTATTTTGCTTAAAAAAAAAAGATGGAAAAATGACCAATTTCTGAGCAAAACGATGGGTTAACCCCTTTGGAAAAATGTCAATTTTTCGACTTTTTGTACTTCTTGTTTTTATTGCCTAGAAATGTGTTTTTTCGTTCTAGAATATCATAAAACACAATTTCCTTGCCTATATTGCCTAAAAAAGAAAGATGGAAAAATGGCCAATTTTTGAGCAAAACCATGGTTTAACCCCTTTGGAAAAATGTCAATTTTTCGACTTTTTGTACTTCTTGTATTCATTGCCTAGAAATACGTTTTATCGTTCTAGAATATCATAAAACACATTTTCCTGGACTATATTGCTTAAAAAAAAAAAGATTAAAAAATGGCCAATTTTTGAGCAAAACCATGGATTAACTCCTTTGGAAAAATGTCAATTTTTCGACTTTTTGTACTTCTTGTTTTTATTGCCTAGAAATGTGTTTTTTCGTTCTAGAATATCATAAAACACATTTTCCTGGCCTATATTGCCTAAAAAAAAAAGTTGGAAAAATGGCCAACTTTTGAGCAAAACCACGTATTAACCCCTTTGGAAAAATGTCAATTTTCGACTTTTTTGAACTTCTTGTTTTTATTCCCTAGAAAGGCGTTTTTTCGTTGTAGAATATCATAAAACACATTTTCCTGGCCTATATTGCCTAAAAAAAAAAAGATGGAAAAACAGCCAATTTTTGAGCAAAACGACAGGTTAACCCCTTTGGAAAAATGTCAATTTTTCGACTTTTTGTACTTCTTGTTTTTATTGCCTAGCAATGAGTTTTTTCGTTCTAGAATATCATAAAACACATTTTCCTTGCCTATATTGCCTAAAAAAACAAAGATGGAAAAATGGCTAATTTTTAAGCAAAACCATGGGTTAACCCCTTTGCAAAAATGTCAATTTATCGACTTTTTCTACTTCTTGTTTTTATTGCCTAGAAATGTGTTTTTTTCGTTCTAGAATATCATAAAACACAATTTCCTTGCCTATATTGCCTAAAAAAGAAAGATGGAAAAAAGGCCAATTTTTGAGCAAGACCATGGGTTAACCCCTTTGGAAAAATGTCAATTTTTCGACTTTTTGTACTTCTTGTTTTTATTGCCTAGAAATACGTTTTATCGTTCTAGAATATCATAAAACACATTTTCTTGGCCTATATTGTTTAAAAAAAAAGATGGAAAAATGACCAATTTTGAGCAAAACCATGGGTTAACCACTTTGGAAAAATGTCAATTTTTCGACTTATTGTACTTCTAGTATTCATTGCCTAGAAATACTTTTTATCGTTCTAGAATATCATAAAACACATTTTCCTGGACTATATTGCTTAAAAAACAAAAGATGGAAAAATGGCCAATTTTTGAGCAAAACCATGGATTAACCCCTTTGGAAAAATGTCAATTTTTCGACTTTTTGTACTTCTTGTTTTTATTGCCTAGAAATGCGTTTTTTCCTTCTAGAATATCATAAAACACAATTTCCTTGCCTATATTGCCTAAAAAGGAAAGATGGAAAAATGGCCTGTTTTTGAGCAAAACTATGGGTTAACCCCTTTGGAAAAATGTCAATTTTTCGACTTTTTGGACTTCCTGTTTTTATAGCCTAGAAAGGCGTTTTTGCGTTCTAGAATATCGTAAAACTCATTTTCCTGGCCTATATTGGCTAAAAAAAAAAAGATGGAAAAATGGCCAGTTTTTGAGCAAAACCATGGGTTAACCCCTTTGCAAAAATGTCAATTTTTCGACTTTTTGAACTTCTTGTGTTTATTGCCTAGAAATGCGTTTTTTCGTTCTAGAATATCATAAAACACATTTCCCTTGCCTATATTGCGTAAAAAAAAAAAGATGGGAAAATGGCAAATTTAGAGCAAAACGATGGGTTAACCCCTTTGGAAAAATGTCAATTTTTCGACTTTTTGAACTTCTTGTTTTTATTGCCTAGAAATGTGTTTTTTCGTTCTAGAATATCATACAACACAATTTCCTTGCCTATATTGCCTAAAAAAAAAACATGGAAAAATGGCTAATTTTTGAGCAAAACCATGGGTTAACCCCTTTGGAAAAATGTCAATTTTTCGACTTTTTGTACTTCTTGTTTTTATTCCCTAGAAATGCGTTTTTCCGTTATAGAATATCATAAAACACAATTTCCTTGCCTATATTGCCTAAAAAAAAAAGATGGAAAAATGGCCAATTTTTGAGCAAAGCCATGGGTTAACCCCTTTGGAAAAATGTCAATTTTTCGACTTTTGGACTTCTTGTTTTTATTGCCTAGAAATGTGTTTTTTCGTTCTAGAATATCATAAAACACAATTTCCTTGCCTATATTGCCTAAAGAAAAAGATGGAAAAATGGCTAATTCTTGAGCAAAACCATGGGTTAACCCCTTTGGAAAAATGTCAATTTTTCGACTTTTTGTACTTCTGTTTTTATTGCCTAGAAATGCGTTTTTTCGTTCTAGAAAATTATAAAACACATTTTCCTGGCCTATATTACCTAAAAAAAAAACATGGAAAAATGGCCAATTTTTGAGCAAAACCATCGGTTAACCCCTTTGGAAAAATGTCAATTTTTCGACTTTTTGAACTTCTTGTTTTTATAGCCTAGAAAGGCGTTTTTCCGTTCTAGAATATCGTAAAACACATTTTCCTGGGGTATATTGCATAAAAAAAAAGATGGAAAAATGGCCAAATTTTGAGCAAAACTATGGGTTAACCCCTTCCGAAAAATGTCAATTTTTCGACTTTTTGTACTTCTTGTTTTTATTGCCTAGAAATGCGTTTTTTCGTTCTAGAATATCATAAAACATATTGTCCTGGCCTATATTGTTTAAAAAAAAGATGGAAAAATGACCAATTTTAAGGAAAACCATCGGTTAACCCCTTTGGAAAAATGTCAATTTTTCGACTTTTTGAACTTCTTGTTTTTATTGTTTAGAAATGCTTTTTTTTCGTTCTAGAATATCATAAAACGCATTGTCCTGGCCTATATTGATTAAAAAAAAAATATGGAAAAATGACCAATTTTGGAGCAAAACCATGGGTTAAACCCTTTGGAAAAATGTCAATTTTTCGACTTTTTGTACCTCTTGCTTTTAATGCCTAGAAATGCGTTTTTTCGTTCTAGAATATCATAAAACACATTTTCCTGGCCTAAATTGCCTAAAAAAAAAAAGATGGAAAAATGGCCAATTTTTTAGCAAAACCACGGGTTAACCCCTTTGGAAAAATGTCAATTTTTCGACTTTTTTGAACTTCTTGTTTTTATTCCCTAGAAAGGCGTTTTTTCGTTGTAGAATATCATAAAACAGATTTTCCTGGCGTATATTGCCTAAACAAAAAAAGGTTGAAAAAAGGCCAATTTTTAAGCAAAACAATGGGTTAACCCCTTTGGAAAAATCTCAATTATTCGACTTTTTGAACTTCTTGTTTGTATTGCCTAGAAAGGCGTTTTTTCGTTCTAGAATGCTATAAAACACAATTTCCTTGCCTATATTGCCTAAAAAAAAAAACATGGGAGAATGGCCAATTTTTGAGCAAAACCATGGGTTAACCCCTTTTAAAAAATGTCAATTTTTCGAATTTTTGTACTTTTTTTTGTTATTGCCTAGAAATGCGTTTTTTCTTTCTAGAATATAATAAAACACATTTTCTTTGGAGATATTGCCTAAAAAAAAAATGGAAAAATGGCAAATTTGGAGCAAAACGATGGGTTAACCCCTTTGGAAAAATGTCAATTTTTCGACTTTTTGAACTTCTTGTTTTTATTGCGTAGAAAGGCGTTTTTTCGTTCTAAAATATAAAACACATTGTACTGGCCTATATTGTTTAAAAAAAAAAGATGGACAAATGACCAATTTTCGAGCAAAGCCATGGGTTAAACCCTTTGGAAAAATGTCAATTTTTCGACTTTTTGTACTTCTTGTTTTTATTGCCTAGAAATGCTTTTTTTCGTTCTAGAATATCATAAAACACATTTTCCTGGCCTATATTGCCTAAAAAAAAAAGATGAAAAAATGGTCAACTTTTGAGCAAAACCACGGGTTAACCCCTTTGGAAAAATGTCAATTTTTCGACTTTTTTGAACTTCTTGTTTTTATTCCCTAGAAAGGCGTTTTTTTTTTGTAGAATATCATAAAACACATTTTCCTGGCCTATATTGCCTAAAAAAAAAATTTGGAAAAAGAGCCAATTTTTGAGCAAAACGACAGGTTAACCCCTTTGGAAAAATGTCAATTTTTCGACTTTTTGTACTTCTTGTTTTTATTGCCTAGAAATGCGTTTTTTCGTTCTAGAATATCATAAAACACATTTTCCTTCTCTATATTGCCTAAAAAAACAAAAATGGAAAAATGGCTAATTTTTAAGCAAAACCATGGGTTAACCCCTTTGCAAAAATGTCAATTTATCGACTTTTTCTACTTCTTGTTTTTATTGCCTAGAAATGTGTTTTTTCGTTCTAGAATATCATAAAACACAATTTCCTTGCCTATATTGCCTAAAAAAGAAAGATGGAAAAATGGCCAATTTTTGAGCAAAACCATGGGTTAACCCCTTTGGAAAAATGTCAATTTTTCGACTTTTTGTACTTCTTGTTTTTATTGCCTAGAAATACGTTTTATCGTTCTAGAATATCATAAAACACATTTTCTTGGCCTATATTGTTTAAAAAAAAAGATGGAAAAATGACCAATTTTGAGCAAAACCATGGGTTAACCCCTTTGGAAAAATGTCAATTTTTCGACTTTTTGTACTTCTAGTATTCATTGCCTAGAAATACGTTTTATCGTTCTAGAATATCATAAAACACATTTTCCTGGACTATATTGCCTAAAAAAGAAAGATGGAAAAATGGCCAATTTTTGAGCAAAACCATGGGTTAACCCCTTTGGAAAAATGTCAATTTTTCGACTTTTTGGACTTCCTGTTTTTATAGCCGAGAAAGGCGTTTTTTCGTTCTAGAATATCGTAAAACTCATTTTCCTGGCCTATATTGCCTAAAAAAAAAAAGATGGAAAAATGGCCAATTTTTGAGCAAAACCATGGGTTAACCCCTTTGCAAAAATGTCAATTTTTCGACTTTTTGAACTTCTTGTGTTTATTGCCTAGAAATGCGTTTTTTCGTTCTAGAATATCATAAAACACCTTTCCCTTGCCTATATTGCCTAAAAAAAAAAGGATGGAAAAATGGCTAATTTGGAGCAAAACGATGGGTTAACCCCTTTGGAAAAATGTCAATTTTTCGACTTTTTGAACTTCTTGTTTTTATTGCCTAGAAATGTGTTTTTTCGTTCTAGAATATCATACAACACAATTTCCTTGCCTATATTGCCTAAAAAAAAAACATGGAAAAATGGCTAATTTTTGAGCAAAACCATGGGTTAACGCCTTTGGAAAAATGTCAATTTTTCGACTTTTTGTACTTCTTGTTTTTATTCCCTAGAAGTGCGTTTTTCCGTTATAGAATATCATAAAACACTATTTCCTTGCCTATATTGCCTAAAAAAAAAGATGGAAAAATGGCCAATTGTTGAGCAAAGCCATGGGTTAACCCATTTGGAAAAATGTCAATTTTTCGACTTTTGGAC